>JAVIAB010000026.1:22324047-22471547 GCA_032433765.1 Megaustenia siamemsis | reverse complement strand
TGAGACTTGCCAGTGGGGGTGATCCCACTTACTCCTTCAATGTGAGGATGACAGGCGAGGAAGTGCATGGGACAAGTAAGTTATTTGTGTGTTCCTCCACAAAATTAGGTGTGGGAGACAAGTAAGTTGTTTGTGTGTTCCTCCACAAAATTAGGTGTGGGAGACAAGTAAGTTGTTTGTGTGTTCCTCCACAAAATTAGGTGTGGGAGACAAGTAAGTTGTTTGTGTGTTCCTCCACAAAATTAGGTGTGGGAGACAAGTAAGTTGTTTGTGTGTTCCTCCACAAGATTAGGTGTGGGAGACAAGTAAGTTGTTTGTGTGTTCCTCCACAAAATTAGGTGTGGGAGACAAGTAAGTTGTTTGTGTGTTCCTCCACAAAATTAGGTGTGGGAGACAAGTAAGTTGTTTGTGTGTTCCTCCACAAGATTAGGTGTGGGAGACAAGTAAGTTGTTTGTGTGTTCCTCCACAAGATTAGGTGTGGGAGACAAGTAAGTTGTTTGTGTGTTCCTCCACAAGATTAGGTGTGGGAGACAAGTAAGTTGTTTGTGTGTTCCTCCACAAAATTAGGTGTGGGAGACAAGTAAGTTGTTTGTGTGTTCCTCCACAAAATTAGGTGTGGGAGACAAGTAAGTTGTTTGTGTGTTCCTCCACAAGATTAGGTGTGGGAGACAAGTAAGTTGTTTGTGTGTTCCTCCACAAAATTAGGTGTGGGAGACAAGTAAGTTGTTTGTGTGTTCCTCCACAAAATTAGGTGTGGGAGACAAGTAAGTTGTTTGTGTGTTCCTCCACAAGATTAGGTGTGGGAGACAAGTAAGTTGTTTGTGTGTTCCTCCACAAAATTAGGTGTGGGAGACAAGTAAGTTGTTTGTGTGTTTCTCCACAAAATTAGGTGTGGGAGACAAGTAAGTTGTTTGTATGTTCCTCCACAAGATTAGGTGTGGGAGACAAGTAAGTTGTTTGTGTGTTCCTCCACAAGATTAGATGTGGGAGACAAGTAAGTTGTTTGTGTGTTCCTCCACAAGATTAGGTGTGGGAGACAAGTAAGTTGTTTGTGTGTTCCTCCACAAGATTAGATGTGGGAGACAAGTAAGTTGTTTGTGTGTTCCTCCACAAGATTAGATGTGGGAGACAAGTAAGTTGTTTGTGTGTTCCTCCACAAGATTAGGTGTGGGAGACAAGTAAGTTGTTTGTGTGTTCCTCCACAAAATTAGGTGTGGGAGACAAGTAAGTTGTTTGTGTCTTCCTCCACAAGATTAGATGTGGGAGACAAGTAAATTGTTTGTGTGTTCCATTATTATGGGAGGTGTGGGAGACAAGTAAGTTTGTTTTTTCCATTATTATTGGAGGAGTGTGAGACAAGTAAATTTGTTTGTTCCATTATTATGGGAGGTGTGGGAGACAAGTATCATTGTCTTATTTTTATTTACATTGAACGGTCGTACTATCTTTGCCTCATTTCTATCCAGAGACAATCCGCCTGACAGCAACAGAGCTGGAATCTGCCAGCGACTGATGGCTTGCACCAGAGGCTGTGAACCAGAACCATCCACACCTTATTACACCCCTTTATGGTGCCCCTAGAAACAGACTAACCAGTCTAGTCTAGCTAAGTGATCTAAGAGGGAAGGCAAGCCCTTACTCTAAAATGCCATGCTGATGTCAGATGTGTTGGGCCTATAAGTGCATATAAACCACAGCACATTGCATCTGTGCCCACTTAACATCCTTTGGGATGTGGATGATGAAGAGGGCTATTGATTCCTTTAGTGGTCATCTGATAAAAAAAGAAAGATTTTTATCCATATTCAAAGATCCCAGTATCATTTAATTTTTATCCATATTAAAGATCCCAGTATCATTTAATTTTTATCCAAGTTCAAAGATCCCAGTATCATTTAATCTTTATCCAGATTCAAAGATCCCAGTATCATTTAATTTTTATCCAAGTTCAAAGATCCCAGTATCATTTAATTTTTATCCAGATTCAAAGATCCCAGTATCATTTAATTTTTATCCATATTCAAAGATCCCAGTATCATTTAATCTTTATCCAGATTATAGATAGTATAATTGCCTCATCTGTAATCAAATTAATGATCTTAATATCCAGACCTCATTTTAGACCATGCTAATGTTTTGCCCATTTCAGGTGGCTCATTTCGGCACTACTTATGGCAAGTAGCAAGAGAACTACAGACCACCTCTCTGGGCCTTCTTTTACCATGTCCAAGCTCTGCCACAGGAATAAATAAGGGCAGGCTACTCCTGAAACCTGGCAAAATGACATATTCCGAAGAGAATTTGCTTATTTTCATTGGTCAAGTAAGATTATATGTTGTATTTTGTTCTATTTACTCTTATGTTGTTATTTAGTGATCTTCAGCCTTTCAGCACAATTAGATGTTGAAACAAAGCCTTTTTGTTCGCTGGGACTCAACTTGCTTTGTTCGCTCGCTAATGACTGCTGAACTGATGATTCTGATGATGTGACCTTGCTTAAGGTCACCTCCACCTCGTCGATGATCTCCTCGCTGCTGGGCGGCGACACTGACACCACCCAGCCATGTACTGGTTCGCACCAGGTGGGCACTCTGAACCCACCCGGCACGGTTGCAAGATGACGATGATTACAACTGGTACTGGCGGTCACACTGAAACCCCCATCACCTTCTTGGTTGGCCCCATGTGGTCTTTCTGAACCGGAGCTGCTGCAATATGATGATGATGATCGACAGCCCAGGACCACTCAGGTTATTCTGAGCTCGCCCTGGTGTTCTCCGGTAGGAAGTAATTCCCTCCCATATGGCTCCTTGATCACATAATCTGTACTTCACGTTGTGCTGCTGTTACCTGCAACCCCATTGGCCCGTTCTTCGCGAAGGTAATATAGTGCCAAGACAAATGATGAAATCAACTCTCTTGAACAGAAACACAATTGAATTTATTTACAACCGGACCACATGCGTGGCCTCAACAAGACATCTGTAACATCATGGCATGAGATATGACACACTGGATCTTATAAAGCTGTCAACCCTCTACACACGGTCGACGCTAAGCTGTCCTTAAGATCTCTTGCACAACTCGTATACACACATGGTTCTGATTAATGTCACTAGGTGACTAACAACCGTCCATATATGGTAGGAACAGTTCATTCCCTAATGTCTCTTGCACAAATCTAGTACATAAATAGTTCTCATTATTGTCTTTATGCTGCTACCATCATCTACACATGGTTGAAGCTATAATATAGATATATATACATTCTCTACTGTCTCTTGTACATATCTTGCACACAAATGGTTCTGCTTAATATCTCTATGCGGTTAACAACTGTCTATACATGGCAGGAACTGTCTGTTCCCTAAATCTCTTGCACATCGAGGTACATGATAGATTCACATTATCGTCTATTAACGGCCACTCTAGCCTAGACTGACAAAACTCATGTACTACAAATTGTAGCTACACTACATTGCTAATTGACTGGAGTATCACAACTTTTTCTGTCAATCATACCTAGTTATGTCCACGACACTGGACTCTAGCTAGTTCATGTAATCACTTAGTATCACATTTTAATATCATTACCACCTAGTTGAACACAAGTAACTATTTCCTGAGACCTTACTAAACTTAATCTCACAGCCTTATCACTTACTGTCCTTTTAGAAAACATTTCCACAACTCAACATAGAAGCTAACCTTCCCGCTAATGGTACCGTATTGTCGACCTGATAATCCGTCCGCACTAGCGCCCGCTGTTTGTCGAATGACCGTTCACTCGTACAACCTTTTCTCCTCTGGTGACTTTAGTCTCGCTTTCGCAAAACCTTTGTCTCGAACACGCACTCTTCCTATTTCTCGTGGATCATGAATTGTCTCCCGATCTCGTCTCATCTGGCCTTCACCTATCCCCTCTCCGTCTTCTATCACCCCCTAAATACCCACTGTTTCAATGTCACATAGGGCTCGTTTTTAACTATCCATCTCTATTCTGGGCAAGATATCTGATCTATGCCTGCCCACTTTGCTTCTCTTATCAGTGTTCTTTGCAGTTTCTCTGGGTCTTCCTCTTTTTCTGTTTCCTGATGTTTCCCTTATCAGAACTGTTTTGAGGCTCAAGTTAGTAATAGGGAACTTTATATACCGAGCTTTACAGCCGGAGGGAGCCGTGATAGCTCAGTGGTTAGTGAACTGGACTACAAAGGACAAAAGTTAGGGGTTTGATCCCAGCTTCAGGTTCACCCAGCCTTTAATGGGTACCGGATTTTTTTCTGGGAAAGTAAAGTGGCATGGGCGTAATACCGACCACATTACCCCAAAAATCCTGTGCTGAAGGTCTGTAAAATTTATGGTCACTAACACCATATTCCCTATACGCTACTTGGCCTTGGTGGTACTTTTTTTTTTTTAACAGCAGGAGGCAATCTAGTCGGAGGAAGAGGAGAAGAAAAATGGTGTGGTTAAAGTTTTATATGATGGATGACACAAATTTGAATAGCGTTTCAGCTCAATAGGCCTTAATCAGGAACAAACAAACAGCACAAATTTTAACACAGCTTCAGCTCAATAGGCCTTAATCAGGAACAAACAAACAGCACAAATTTGAACACCGCTTCAGCTCAATAGGCCTTAATCAGGAACAAACAAACAGCACAAATTTGAACACCGCTTCAGCTCAATAGGCCTTCAGCAGGAACAAACAAACAGCACAAATTTGAACACCGCTTCAGCTCAATAGGCCTTCAGCAGGAACAAACAGCACACACAATCTAGTCTGCGGCCCCTCCTTCCCCAGTCAAGCATTTCAACCCTTAATCTCCTTGACACTCTAAGGAGGTCATGCCGGCATGGGTCATGACTCCCAGGCTTTGGCCTCCTGGTCACTCTTAAGTTTGAAATCTTGCAAAATGTCCTGACTGAATGTATCATCAGATTAGATCATGAGCATATATTGTTAAACACAAATGAACTATCATCAATAGCCAGCAAAATTGAGCTTGAGATCAATCATGAAAAGACTAAAGTCATGACTAGTTTAATTCCAACAGGTGACAAAATATACATGGAAAACAAACCAGTAGAAGAGATCGATCACTTTATCTATCTTGGAAGTCACATTGATCGAGAAGGGGATACGAGCAAAGAAATTAAAATCAGAATAGCTAAAGCAGCAATGTCTTTCAGAAGCCTTGAAAAGTTGTGGAAATCAAAACTTATCAGCACAAACACAAAACTTAGGCTATTCAAATCAAATGTACTATCAACCCTTACGTATGCGTGTGAAAGCTGGAAAACAAGAGATATAGAAACAAAGTTGAACGCATTCGAAAATAAATGTCTAAGGAAAATACTTGGTATAGCATGGAACGAATTCAAAACGAATGAGGAAATTAGAGAAATCGCCAATCAACCACTAATATCTTCAGTAATAAAGAAAAGACGATGGTCATACGTTGGACATGTGATGAGAAGAGATAATAACCGAATAGCAAAGCAAGCCCTCATATGGGAAACAACAGGTAAAAGAAAAAGAGGAAGACCCAGGGAGACACTGAGAAGAACATTGATGAGAGAGGCAAGAGCAGCAGGAGTCGGCTCCCTCAATGAGATAGAACTGCTTGCACAGAACAGAGACAGATGGCGAGATTTGATAAAATATCTTTAAAAGAAAACTGCTAGAACAAAAAAATCCATATAGGAGAAGGTGTATCTTGGTCTACGCCCTATGGGCCGGTTACGGCTCGAAAGGTCAATAGATAGATATATTGTTTGAAACCACAGCTTGCAAATAACTATCTGACTAAATCCATTGTGTCAGTGATGGATTAACTTCTTTAATTTTCAGTTGCTGGGTGTCACAATCCGTGCGGATATCCCACTGGGTCTCGACTTTCTCTCCACTGTGTGGAAGCTGCTGGTTGGCATGACCCTTGACCCATGGATTGACCTACAACAAGCTGATGCTGTCACCTACAGATACATCAAGAAAATTGAGATGGTATGTGATGTTAATACTGTAAATATACATCAGAAAATTGTGATGGTATGTGATGTTAATACTGTAAATATACATCAGAAAATTGTGATGGTATGTGATGTTAATACTGTAAATATACATCAGAAAATTGTGATATTATATGATACTATATGATATTAACCCTAGATTATGATACATATCTAGGGAGCCACGATAGCTCAGTGGTTAGTGAACTGGACTACAAAGGACAAGGGGTAGGGTTCGATCTCAACCGACGGCTTCCGGGTTCACCCAGCCTTAAATGGGTACCGGATTTTTTTCTAGGAAAGTGAAGCGGCACGGGCGTAATACCGACCACATTACCCCAAAAATCATGTGCTGAAGGTCTGTAAAATATAGGGTCACTAACACCATATTTCCTATACACCACTTGGCGTGACGGGGGTACTTTACTTTTTTTTCTTTTTTATGATACATATCTATGGGTGAGATTTTCACGATACTGTTGTAAAAATTACTACCACTTCAATGTTACTTTTGGGTTCCAAAAATAATATTTTCTTTCAACTTTTGCTACTCGGCTGTGTGTTTACCCAAGCAAACACGCAGGAATCTGATGCTGGCTTTTATCATTTCCTGGCTTATGTAACATTTATGGCCTGACATTCAAACACATCATGTCTTGGCTAGCCTGACATTCAAACACATCATGTCTTGGCTACCGGAGGTTTTACATTGTCTATTCACACGGCTGCCGTAAGTCCACTAGACCAGCCATTTGTTTGGCTCACTCAAAGCATCCTTCGCTAACTGGCCCATGTTACAAAGGTTTCTTTGATGCCGCCTCCCACAGACGGCCGAGATTTCTCCTGTCATTGGAAAAAAATAATAATTTCTTGAAAATTGGGGAAATGTAGTATCTAAAAAAAAAAAAAAAGTCCCCTTTCTACAATCCTGTCACACTTTTTACGATCCACTTGTAAAAAAAAAAATTCAACGTCAAGGAAACAAATCCAACAGTTAGGGGTCACCAGAAATAGTGATTAAGAAAGGTCTAGGGAGAGAGTATGTTTTCCCGCAGCAAACTGTCAAATTTCAAGAATTTAATCTAGGGTTGATGCTGTAAATATACATCAAGAAAATTGTGATGAATCTTACAAATATTGTGAGTGCATCAAGAAAATTGTGATGAATCTTACAAATATTGTAAGAGCATCAAGAAAATTTTGATGAATCTTACAAATATTGTAAGAGCATCAAGAAAATTGTGATGAATCTTACAAATATTGTAAGAGCGTCAAGAAATTTTTAGAAGTACTTTTACAGGTGCTAACACTAAATTGTTACTGATGAATATTGTAAGTACATTACAAAAATTGATGCGCTTCATGCTAATAATACTATAAATATAGTATTATTAGCTAACAGCTAAGAAGTATAATTAACATGTTCTGAAAGAGGCAAAAGCAAAGAGAGCTAATTTACAATATTAGGAAGAAACAGTCATCATTTTTTGGCCATGAAATGACAAGGGAACAGCTGGAATATATTGTAACAATTGGGAAAATTGAGGGACGAAGAGATAGAGGGAAGCAAAGAGAAAAGACACCAGACAGCTTAAGAGAATGACTTGGCAGAAGGTCAACAATAGAAATGATAAATAACTGTCAAGATCGAAAGTTGTGGAGAGACATGATCACCTATGCCAACGAGCATGGTACTTAGAGTTGGGGGATTTATTTTTGTCAGAACTGCCATTGCTTCTGCAATTCTGGCAAATACTTATAATTTTGAGCCATCGTAGATGATAATGGAACCCAGATATTTGTACTGGTTGACTGTTTCAAGTGTCTCTCCATTTATTGTGATTATTCTTGTGTTTATATGTCTGGGTTCATACTATCGTAATATTCAATGGTAAAGGTAAAGTACGAGACTTAAACCGGCATCTTAGCACGTGAGTTTACACCCATATGTGCTCGGCCGCCTATCCAGAAAATGTTAGGAGATTTCTGTATAGTCTTGCCTCAAGCATCGAAACTCAGATGCGAGGCGACATTCCTCACCTTCCCAGGGTAATACCCTGGTACACTTTTCTGCCAAAGGCTGGGTCGACCGTGGGGTATTTTTTTTCCCAACCACGAGTACAATTCACACTGCTTCCAGTGGGAATCTAACATGGATTATCCAAACATCATAAGTCCAGTCGGGTGGTTTTCCCAACTAGGCTACCGAGGCTCCCTTAATATATAATTAGATATGTAATATCTAATGCTCTTATTAAACCCATTGTGGTTTTTAACATCTTATTAATACAATCATGATGGTTTTAACATCTTATTACAATTGTGATGGTTTTAACATCTTGTTACACTTTTGATGGTTTTAACATCTTGTTACACTTTTGATGGTTTTAACATCTTGTTACACTTTTGATGGTTTTAACATCTTGTTACACTTTTGATGGTTTTAACATCTTGTTACACTTTTGATGGTTTTAACATCTTATTACAATTGTGATGGTTTTAACATCTTATTACAATTGTGATGGTTTTAACATCTTGTTGCACTTTTGATGGTTTTAACATCTTGTTACACTTTTGATGGTTTTAACATCTTATTACAATTGTGATGGTTTTAACATCTTATTACAATTGTGATGGTTTTAACATCTTGTTACACTTTTGATGGTTTTAACATCTTATTACAATTGTGATGGTTTTAACATCTTATTACAATTGTGATGGTTTTAACGTTTCCTTATTACAGTTGTGATGATTTTATACATCTTATTACATTTGTAATTGTTTTAACATTTTCTTGCTACAGCTGTGATGATTTTATACATCTTCTTACATTTGTGATGGTTTTAACAACTATGTCTGCACACACAGGCTGAGTCAGAAGCAGAACTGGAGAGTGTGTGTGGGGACACAGATGCCAGGTTTGTGTACACCACCCTCACAGGACGAGACGTTGAGCTTGTTTCTGGGGGCAGAAATGTTATGGTCAGGTGAGTAGACCAACCCTTCCTGTTTCCATAGCAACATACACAAAGTGAGAGTCTGCATATGGCTATACAACAGCTTGAGAAAGTTGTGTTTTGTCAGTAAAATTAATAATATAAAGAGATGTGTTGCTGCAGGTTGAAATTTGGAGGGGTTGAAAGTTGTAGGTGCCACATGCACAGACATCTGTTTCCTTTAACTGGCAGCCAGTAGAGGAGTGTAATGTAGACTCCTACAAGGTATAGTGCCAGCTTGACAAAAAAGGAACACAACAGAATACTAACGTTTCAGCCTACTTGCTGCCTTCAGAGAATGAGGACAACGATAACAAACAATGAGGCACAGATAAATGTGACTACATCTAGGATGATAAGGACTGGTAGGTGAAGGAAAAGTGGACAGAGGGATAAGAGATGAGATGGTGATACAAGATAAATTTGTTACATGTTGGAGGATAGCTAAAATGTGGAAATATAAAAGTATAAGTAAAAAAATGATTATATATAAAAATCGATTCATGATTGTGGCGATTCATGATTGTACAAAGAAGTTATGACGGTGGTTTTCTGTTGCCTACCGTTGGTTTGTTTATGATTGGCTCCGCTAGCCTTTGACTAAAAAGTCTCACCCACAAGGCAGTGGAGTAATGAGAAGAGAACTGGAATATATTGTAACAACTGGGAAAATTGAGGGACGAAGAGATAGAGGGAAGCAAAGAGAAAAAATACAAGACAACTTAAGAGAATGGCTTGGCAGAAGGTCAACAACAGAAATGATAAATAACTGTCGAGATTGAAAGTTGTGGAGAGACATGATCACCTACGCCAGCAGGCCCAGTACTTGATGATGATATAAAAATCAACTTTGCTGGTGGAATCCATTATATTCGCACTGATGGAAGGCTAACAAATGCCAGCTAAACAGTCAGTCACGTGGTCAGGCATATAGTGAGGTAGTCAAGCGAGACACAGGCATGGACTCTGTGTCGCTGAGAGTGTGAATGAAAGACGACTAGACAGACAATCTCCGGGTACTTTCGTGATAGGTAATGTATAATGCAGGATACCTTTAACTGAATTTCTATAGTAAAGGTTCCCTTCTTGCTTGGCATATGAAGAAAATGGTGTTAGCGACCATATTTTTCTATAAAATCATGGGGAAAAAAATGGTTTTCTAACACCATGGTACAGTTTTGTGGATGATTGGTATCATGCCAGGCCACCTTTACTTCCAAGAAAAATCTCTGGTACTCATTTATACAGGCTGGGTAAGCCCTGGAGAATTGTTAGTCCGAAAAAAAATCTGCCACTTTTGGAGATCGAACCCTGACTTTTCCGATCAGGAAATGATCACACTAACCACTCAGCCACTGAGGCTCTTGTGTTATAGAGAACACTTGAATAAATTAAACACTTGTTTCTTAAACTCTATTTTTGTGTTATAGAGAACACTTGAATAAATTAAACACTTGTTTCTTAAACTCTATTTTTGTGTTATAGAGAACACTTGAATAAATTAAACACTTGTTTCTTAAACTCTATTTTTGTGTTATAGAGAACACTTGAATAAATTAAACACTTGTTTCTTAAACTCTATTTTTGTGTTCTATAACAAGCTGTGGGGGAGGACTTGGTGGTCTAGAGTTAAGACATCGACCACTCGAAAGAAAGGTCCCAGGTTTAAATCCTGTAAAAGATTGTGAGATCTTTTTCTGTTCAAAACTTTGGTTTCCTGGTGGCTTTATCTTCCCTAACATAACACCACAGTTAGACTATACAGTCAACCAACTTGACATGAAAATTAAAGTTAATGAAAAGGTGTAAATGCGAAAGCAATATTGCACTTAATAACAGCACACAGGTGTGTCCATGGTAGGTGTAATTAAGAATTGAAGTTATAGGTCAATGTCTCCAGACTGTGAGTGGAATATTTAAAAATGTATATCTCCAGACTGTGGGCAGAATATTTTAAAATGTATATCTCCAGACTGTGGGCAGAATATTTTAAAATGTATATCTCCAGACTGTGGGCAGAATATTTTAAAATGTATATCTCCAGACTGTGGGCAGAATATTTTAAAAATGTATATCTCCAGACTGTGGGCAGAATATTTTAAAAATGTATATCTCCAGACTGTGGGCAGAATATTTTAAAAATGTATATCTCCAGACTGTGGGCAGAATATTTTAAAAATGTATATCTCCAGACTGTGGGCAGAATATTTAAAAATGTATATCTCCAGACTGTGGGCAGAATATTTTAAAAATGTATATCTCCAGACTGTGGGCAGAATATTTTAAAATGTATATCTCCAGACTGTGGGCAGAATATTTTAAAATGTATATCTCCAGACTGTGGGCAGAATATTTTAAAATGTGTATCTCCAGACTGTGGGCAGAATATTTTAAAATGTATATCTCCAGACTGTGGGCAGAATATTTTAAAAATGTATATCTCCAGACTGTGGGCAGAATATTTAAAAATGTATATCTCCAGACTGTGGGCAGAATATTTTAAAAATGTATATCTCCAGACTGTGGGCAGAATATTTTAAAATGTATATCTCCAGACTGTGGGCAGAATATTTTAAAATGTATATCTCCAGACTGTGGGCAGAATATTTTAAAATGTGTATCTCCAGACTGTGGGCAGAATATTTTAAAATGTATATCTCCAGACTGTGGGCAGAATATTTTAAAATGTATATCTCCAGACTGTGGGCAGAATATTTAAAAATGTATATCTCCAGACTGTGGGCAGAATATTTAAAAATGTATATCTCCAGACTGAGGGCAGAATATTTAAAAATGTATATCTCCAGACTGTGGGCAGAATATTTTAAAATGTATATCTCCAGACTGTGGGCAGAATATTTTAAAATGTATATCTCCAGACTGTGGGCGGACACAGAGTCAACAAATATTCAAAGAAATATTTATTAACAGACATGTGAGTCGCTAGACATGTAGGTGGATAGAAAGGGAGTGCCAAGCATATATAAGGACACTCACTCTCAGACTCCATGAGACAAAAGATTAGACAATGAGCGAGAAAGAGACACAAACCTTAGAGTTAGCAGAGAAAGATGTAGATAAGTACAGATTAGCGATAACGAGCAATAATTAGCAGAGAGAAATCTGTAACATGATTACTAATGAGAAGTTAAATAAATAGTAAAGGTCAAGGTAAAGTACGAGACTTGAACCGGCATCTTAGGACGCGAGTTTACACCCATATGTGCTTGGCCACCTATCCAGAAATGTTCTGAGATTTCTGTATAGTGTCGCCTCAAGCATCGAAACTCAGATGCGAGGTGACATTCCTCACCTTCCCAGGATAGTACCCTGGTACCCATTTCTGCCAACGGCTGGGTCGACCGCGAGAGTATTTTTTTTTTCCAACCACGAGTACAATTTACACTGCTTCCAGCGGGAATCGAACACGGGTTGTCCGAACGTCGATAGTCCAGTCGGATGGTTTTCCCAACTAGGCCACCGAGGCCCCCATAATAGTAATAAATAAATAAATAGATGTCAGTCCACAACAGGACTGGTTTTTAGACATCTAAAAATGTGTTCTGTGATTGACTAATTCCAGGATTATATGAGTCCGGTGGTTAACCAGACCGCTCAGTAGTTTGATTATAATATAACTGGCTGTACTTTATTATGTGATAATATAACTTGTGACTGTAGGAATGTAATAATAGTACGTAAATAAATATGTTGCTCATGTGATGGTACACCTCAAGCATCTGTTTGACTGTCATAAATAGATGTTATTTGAATGTGTTAAAGAAAGACGAACGGCCTATATGAAGAAAGAACAAGCACCACAAGTGATACATTATATTGTATTTAAAAGTTCAAATAAGAAGATAAACCAATCCTCTGTTCAACGGTGTAAACCAGCTGTCTTATAATAAAAATAATTAATAAAAAGAGCTACTCTTTACAAAGGTCTGTTGAATATCTACAGAAAAAGATAAAGATAAATAGTTTAATTTAGTTTAGTTTAGTATACAAATATGTATTTAAAATAAAAAATAATAAAAAAATATAATAATTTAGAACTTCTTCTTCTTCTTCTTTCCTTCCTCATTTGCCTTTCAGCGTGGAGGGGAGATATAATTTGCGGTCTTTTGCTCTTCCGTTCGCCTCTGCTGCTGTTATGTTTCCTAGTGCTTCTAATATTCCATCGATCCATCTTTTTCGTGGTCGACCCTTGGGTCTGTTGTTCTCACAACGTTTGTTGAAGGCTCGTTGTGTTGTGTTTTGTTCTTTCTGCCTTGTCATGTGGCCGAACCATTTTATCTGTTGTTTCCTTATATATTCTATGGCTGGGGCTATTCCTAGCTTTTTTCTCAGTTCTTCATTTCTGATCTTATCTCTCAGACTGTTTCCTGTCATTCGTCTAACACATTTCATCTCTGTAGAGGTTATTTTTCTTATTGTTCTTGCATCTAGAGTCCAGGTCTGGCATTGGTAGCACAACGTTGAGATGAAGATTGTATTGTATAGTGCTCGTTTTGCCTCCAGAGTTATTTCCTTGTTGGACAATAGTGGTGATAACTGTCCGATGATTTGACAAGCTTTGTTGCATCTTGATTCTATCTCTGCTGTTTGGGAATTGTCGTTTGTCATTAGACTTCCTAGGTATTTGAATTCCTCTACTTGTGTTTCTCTTAAACTAAGCCCTTAACTTACGACTGACTTAGCAGGTCGGTAAGGGATAATTGTATTTATGCTCAGAGAAATACATAGAATATGGAATTTAGAACTAGAAGAAGAAATAAGAGGAACATTTAAAATAAAAAAAGTTTTCCCTTTAAAGTCTTCCCTTAAGGGAAGAATTTTTATTGTGACTTGTCTTCTTCTTTCTTCATGTTTTACAAGAAATGATAGACATAAAAGTAAAAGAATGCAACAAGAAAGGTCTCAGTCTGAATAGTAAGAAAACAGAAGTAATGGTCTCACATCAAAGAAACAAACATCACCATCATGCAGCATAAAAATAAACAGGACACATCTGAAACAAGTGCAACGCGTCAAATACTTGGGCACAATAATAACATCAGATGGGAGATGCAACACAGAAATAAAAAGCAGAATAGCCCAGGCCAAAATAGCATTTCAGAAAATGAAAAATATCTTATGCAACAAATCTATGTCAATAGAAATGAGAAAGAGAGTTCATCAGTGCTATATAGAACCAATTCTGACCTATGGAAGCGAATCATGGATAGTGGACAAATAAATGAAAAGACGATTAGAGGCCACAGAGATGGGATTTCTCAGAAGAATGTTGAAAGTTCCCTGGACAGCTAAAAAGACCAATGAGGAAGTTCTCAAAGAGGCCAACACAAAAAGGGTGCTCCTAAAAAACATTAGAAAGAAGCAATCAACATTTTTTGGGCACATCATGAGAAGAGGAAAGTTGGAATACTTGGTTAAAACTGGCAAAATACAAGGAAAGAGAGATCGCGGATGACAAAGAGAGAGAAAATAGTGGATAGCTTGGTGTCATGGCATGGAAAACAGTCAACAACAGAACTAATACGATGCACTGTAGATAGAAGATTGTGGAGGGACATGATCACCTACGCCAACCGGCATGGCACATGATGATGAGTTCTAAATGATTATATCTCCTATTATTGATTTATTTTAGGTACATATTTGTATGGTTGTGGTATGTTTGGTTCCCGTTGAAGGCCTATTGAGACTATCTCTTCTCTAAACTTTGATAGACAAATGAGGTCTCCAGCAATTATTTTGTTTATTGTTCAATTGTCCAGGATTCACTTCCATATACCAAGATCTTGGTCTCTCAAATTATTTTAAAAAGATCCTCTTTCTTCATTCATAAACAAATATAGCTTTTTTGTTGTTTGGAATAAAGCCTTTGAGCTATTCTGTACCTCATCTCTAATACATATCTGGCATCTAAAGTTAACATATCTCTGGGTATTTGAATTAATCTACTTCTTCTTTTTTCTTCTTTTCTCTTTCTCACTGGTACCGAAAAGGTGTCGTGGTTTATATCATTTGTCGTTCTTGAGCTGCTCGAACTGTCTGAATTAGTGATTTTCCTTTGTTGTTACATGTCTCTATCACTGCATCTATCCATCCTCTTCTTTTCTCTTTTCACTGATACATAAAAGGTGTCGTGGTTATATCATTTGTTGTTCTTGAGCTGCTCGAACTGTCTGAATTAGTGATTTTCCTTTGTTGTTACATGTCTCTGTCACTGTATCTATCCATCTTCTTCTTTTCTCTTTTCACTGATACCTAAAAGGTGTCGTGGTTTATATCATTTGTCGTTCTTGAGCTGCTCGAACTGTCTGAATTAGTGATTTTCCTTTGTTGTTACATGTCTCTATCACTGCATCTATCCATCCTCTTCTTTTCTCTTTTCACTGATACATAAAAGGTGTCGTGGTTATATCATTTGTCATTCTTGCGCTGCTCGAACTGTCTGAATTAGTGATTTTCCTTTGTTGTTACATGTCTCTATCACTGCATCTATCCATCTTCTTCTTTTCTCTTTTCACTGATACATAAAAGGTGTCGTGGTTATATCATTTGTCGTTCTTGAGCTGCTCGAACTGTCTGAATTAGTGATTTTCCTTTGTTGTTACATGTCTCTGTCACTGCATCTATCCATCTTCTTCTTTTCTCTTTTCACTGATACCTAAAAGGTGTCGTGGTTATATCATTTGTCGTTCTTGAGCTGCTCGAACTGTCTGAATTAGTGATTTTCCTTTGTTGTTACATGTCTCTATCACTGCATCTATCCATCCTCTTCTTTTCTCTTTTCACTGATACATAAAAGGTGTCGTGGTTATATCATTTGTCATTCTTGCGCTGCTCGAACTGTCTGAATTAGTGATTTTCCTTTGTTGTTACATGTCTCTATCACTGCATCTATCCATCTTCTTCTTTTCTCTTTTCACTGATACATAAAAGGTGTCGTGGTTATATCATTTGTCGTTCTTGAGCTGCTCGAACTGTCTGAATTAGTGATTTTCCTTTGTTGTTACATGTCTCTGTCACTGCATCTATCCATCTTCTTCTGGGTCTTCCTCGTGGTCTTTTTCCATGCATTCTCGAGAAGAACGCCCTTGATGGTGATTGGTGAGGATTCATTCTGGCCAGGTGGCCAAACCATTTAAGTTGTTGTTGTTCTATATATTCTTGGCAGGGTTTAGTTCCTACCATTTTTCTTATGGTTTCATTTGGTATTCTATCTCTTCTTGTGTTGTTTGTTACTTTTCTCAAGCATCGCATCTCACATGTATTGATCTTTCTTAATTGTGATTTAGAAAGGGTCCATGTTTGACTTTCATAGCACAAAGTTGGTATGAAAATGCTATTTATCATTTGTTGTTTAGCTGCTGTAGAAATGTTTGGATGTCTTAACAATGGTGAAAGTTGGTATGTGACAGCATTTGCTTTTTTCTAAATTTTTATTTAATAATTAATTTAATTAATCTACCACCACAATAAATGTGGGAACCGCGATAGCTCAGTGGTTAATGAACTGGACTACAAAGGTGCCTGAAATGGGTACCGGATATTGCCCTGGAAAGGTAAAGCTGCACAGGTGTGATACTTACCACATTACCCCAAAAATCATGTGCTGAAGGTCTGTAAAAATTATGGGCACTAATACCATTTCCCTATACGCTATTTGGCATGATGTGACTCTTTCCTTTTTTTTTTTTAATACTAAATGCAACATTGTTTGTCATTAAACCAACCTTCATCACACAGCATATAACATTACATGTCATTGAAATTACCATCACCACACAGCATATAACATTACATGTCATTGAAATTACCATCACCACACAGCATATAACATTACATGTCATTGAAATTACCATCACCACACAGCATATAACATTACATGTCATTGAAATTACTATCACCACACAGCATATAACATTACATGTCATTGAAATTACCATCACCACACAGCATATAACATTACATGTCATTGAAATTACCATCACCACACATCATATAACATTACATGTCATTGAAATTACCATCACCACACAGCATATAACATTACATGTCATTGAAATTACCATCACCACACAGCATATAACATTACATGTCATTGAAATTACCATCACCACACAGCATATAACATTACATGTCATTGAAATTACCATCACCACACAGCATATAACATTACATGTCATTGAAATTACCATCACCACACAGCATATAACATTACATGTCATTGAAATTACCATCACCACACAGCATATAACATTACATGTCATTGAAATTACCATCACCTTACAACATATAAGCACCATCATTCTTCCACTGTATTCAGATGTTATGTATGGCTTGCTTGCAGTGTACCCCACAGTAAGTCCTTGTTCTGAATAAGCTTTTCCATCTCAGTGAGGGAGTCACTGGATGGAAACAAAAGATAACAAACGATGAAGTTTTAAAACAACTGAAAATAAAAAGAGAACTACTAAATACAATTAAGACAAGACAAATGACATTCTTGGGGCATGTTAAAAGACACAACAGCCTACTAAAAGTAATATTGGAAGGAAAAATACAAGGTAAAAGAGGCAGAGGCAGACCAAGACTAACATGGGCGAGTAACATCAAAAGATGGACAAGTCAATCTATGTCAGCCTGCACCATCAAAGCAAGAAACAGAGTAGAATGGCGATCCATGGTAGCCAACCTTCATTGCGGAGAAGGCATGCGATGATGATGATGAAGGGAGTTATTAGGGAGTCGCGATAGCTCAGTGGTTAGTGAACTGGACTACAAAGGACAAGGGGTAAGGTTCGATCCCAACTGACGGCTCCGGGTTCACCCAGCCTTTAATGGGTACCAAATTTTTTTCTGGGAAAGTGAAGCGGCACGGGCATAATACCGACCACATTACCCCAAAAATCATGTGCCAAAGGTCTGTAAAATTTATGGTCACTAACACCATATTCCCTATACGCTACTTGGCGTGATGGGGGGTACTTTACTTTTTTTTTTTTACTAAGGAAGTCATTGCCTACTGTCCTAGCCTCGCTTATCAGTGCTCTTCTTGGTGTGTAATACAAGCAGTATAACCTTTAGTTCCATTAAAACTCATCATCATCGAGTGCCGTCTCTGCAACAATGGTTGGCTACCATGGAGCGCCATGCTCTGTCTCTTGTTTTGATGGTGCAGATTGCTATAGACTGACTTGTCCATCTTTTGATGTTATTCGTCCATGTTGGTCTTGGTCTACCTATTTTACCTTGTATTTTCCCCTCCAGGATTACTTTTAGTAGGCTGTTGTGTCTTTTAACATGGCCCAAAAATCGCATTTGTCTTGTTTGAATTGTGTTTAGTAGTTCTCTTTTCATTTTTAGTTGTTTTAAGACTTATTGTTTGTTTTCTTTTCCTTCCATCCAATCATTAAAACTACCACCACCAATTTTCTGATTTGTTCTTTCGTCTAGCTGGAGCAACAGACAACTCTATATTGATGCCATCAAGCGACTGCGCATGCGGGAACTGTCCAGCAGTCAACGGGTAGCAGCAATCATTACAGGCTTGTCCAGTCTTATCCCATTGCAGGTTCTGACCCTCATGTCTCCTTATGACTTGGAGATCAGAACTAGCGGACGACCACATATCAGTCTAGATTTCCTTAAGGTATGAACATTTACAAATTGTATTTATTTTTTTTTTTAATTTGATTTTTTTCTGAAAAGTTTTGATTTTCTTCTATTGTATCTACTCAATAGCCAGCAACTATTTTCACCATTGTTCTCCTTTTAAAAAATGTTGATTGCATGTTAATGAGTTGTGTTGTGGTTTACAGCAAGCTGTTGGGGACGACTTGGTGGTCTAGAGTTAAGACATTGACCACTTCGAAAAAAGGTCCCAGGTTGAAATCTTGTAACAGATTGTGAGATTTTTTTTCTTGGAAACTGTAGTTTCCTTGTGGCTTTATCTTCCCTCCATCTCTGGGTTGTGAGATCAGATGCCTGGCCATGGATAATAGTGAAAAACAGAAGCTCCTGTGTGAAACTGCCTTAAGAAGTCTTGGTAGTTAAAAGTCAAAAAGAGTAGGCCAATATGACAGCTGCCTGGGTAAAATTGTTATCTACCTGTCGTGAAGATACATGTTAATTATATATAGAATGAAAAATATGACTTTCTGATAACTGTTCTGCAGGCACACACAATGTACCAGGTTGGACTTGTAGAATCAGATTCTCACATAGAATACTTTTGGTCTGCCCTGGAGTCTTTCAGTCAAGAGGAGCTGGCCAGGTTCATCAAGTTTGCCTGTAACCAGGAGAGGATTCCACAGACATGCCCTTGCCAGGAAGGAGGGCCCGATTCAGCTCATGTGCCCCCGTATCCCATGAAGATAGCGCCCCCTGATGGTAGTGGTAAGTGACCCTTCCTCCGTCTCTTGAATAGTTTCTTCGTTTACTACGCTGCAAGGTAGAAACATGCTGAAACGTTAGTTTAGCTCATCCGTTGTATACATGATCTGGTTTTTAGATTTTTCCAATTTTGTTGTTGGTATTTTCTAATAATCGAATAGCAAAGCAAGCCCTCATATGGGAAACAACAGGTAAAAGAAAAAGAGGAAGACCCAGGGAGACACTGAGAAGAACATTGATGAGAGAGGCAAGAGCAGCAGGAGTCGGCTCCCTCAATGAGATAGAACTGCTTGCACAGAACAGAGACAGATGGCGAGATTTGATAAAATATCTTTAAAAGAAAACTGCTAGAACAAAAATTCATATAGGAGAAGGTGTATCTTGGTCTACGCCCTATGGGCCGGTTACGGCTCGAAAGGTCAATAGATAGATTTTCTAATTAGGCTGTCCACTTTAACCCTATATTACAATACAGTCATAAATATTACTGCGTAAGAATTAAAGTTCTTAAAAATGTCAGTTTGCCATGGTTAAATATTCCCCCCCTCTGTGTACCTTCCTAATTACTACTTCCAGGAACCCCTGTTAAACTTTTCAGGTAAATGAATTTAAATATTTGGGAACTTTGTTAACCTCAGATGGAAGATGTACAAAAGAGGTGAGATGCAGAATGGCTCAGGCAAAAGCAGCTTTCCAGAAAATGAGGAAGATACTATGCAATCCATTTTTGACAATAGAAACAAGAAAAAGAGTTTCTTAAATGTTATGTAGAGCCAGTCTTAACATCATGATCATCATCAAGTACCGGGCCTAGTGGCGTAGGTGATCATGTCTCTCCACAACTTTCGATCTCAGCAGCTATTTATCATTTCTGTTCTTGACCTTCTGCCAAGCCATTCTCTTAAGCTGTCTTTTATTTTTTCTCTTTGCTTCCCTCTATCTCTTCGTCCCTCAATTTTTCCAGTTGTTACAATATATTCCAGTTGTTCTCTTCTCATTACATGGCCAAAAAATGATGATTGTCTCTTCCTAATATTGGAAATTAGCTCTCTTTTTGCTTTGACCTTTCTCAGAACCTCTTCATTACTCTTCTTAGCTGTCCATGGTATTCTCAACATTCTTCTGTAAAACCACATTTCTACAGACTCCAGTGATTTTCTTGTCTGTTATTGTCCATGATTCACATCCGTATGTTAAGACTGGCTCTATGTAACATTTAAGAACTCTTTATCTTGTTTCTATTGTCAAAAATGGATTGCATAGTATTTTCCTCATTTTTTGGAAAGCTGCTTTTGCCTGAGCCATTCTACATTTCACCTCTTTTGTACATCTTCCGTCTGAGGTTAACAAAGTTCCCAAATATTTAAATTCATTTACCTGTTTTAATATTGTTCCACTTGTCTTTATTTTGCACTGAGGTGATGTCTTTTTCTTTGTTGTTACCATTACCTCTGTCTTTTTTCTATTAAGGCTGAGTCCTTTATTTTTGCTTTCCTTCACTACAATGTCCAACATTTCTTGTAACTCATTTTCACTCTTAGCGATTAAGACTGTATCATCAGCATACCTTAGATTATTTATATTATGACCTCCAATTGTTATTCCAGGCATGCCCCTTAGGGATCTTAAAATAATCTCACTATAAATATTAAACAAATCTGGTGACAGCACACAACCTTGTCTAACACCCTGTTTAATTTGTTGAAACATTCCCAATTGGTTTCGGGTTCTTATGGCCACTGTTTGTTGCCAGTACATGTTCTTTATTATTCTTAGATCTTTGCTGTCTATGTTTATGCTTTCTAAAATTTTGATTATTTCTTGGTGCTTTACTTTGTCAAATGCCTTGGTGTAATCTATGAAACATAGGTATAGATCTGTTTTCACCTCTATGGCTCTTTCTACTAAAGATCTTATGATATAAATGGCATTGCTTGTTCCTTTATCTCTAACAAAACCACACTGTTCATCGCTAATTTCTGGACTGATTTTGTTACGCACTCTTCACATGATGATTCTTAGTAATATCTTAGTCATATGACTCATAAGGCTTATTGTGTGATGATCATCGCATTCAATCGCACCAGATTTCTTTGGTAGGGTTATGAATATTGATTTGAGCATGTCGTCTGGTATATATCCGCTGTTGTAGATATCATTCAATATTTTTGTTATTATTTCTATTCTAAAATCACCCATGGCTTCAATCTCTTCTTTAGTTATATTATCTGGTCCAGGAGCTTTACCTGCTTTCAAATTGCGCAAGGCGTCTTCCACTTCTTCTCTGAGTATTTCTGGTCCTTCTCCATTATCCTTAATATTTACTTCCATTCGTTCATCATTATAAAGATCTTTAATGTATTCTGTCCATCGTTCCCTTATGTTTTCTTGATCAATCAACAGTTCTCCTTTCTTTGATCTTAAACATCCAGTTTTTGATTGCGTTTTTCTTCCTGTTAATTCCTCAATTTTTTTGTATATAGCTTTAGCGTCTCCTTTTTGTTGCAATTCGATCTCTTTGCATCTCTCTTTTAGCCATGCTTCTTTTGCTTCATTGCATTTTACTACAATTTCTTTATTTAATTTCTTATACTCATCTTTATTTTCTTTATTTCTTCTTCTTGTATCCATTAGCTGCAAAATATCATCTGTCATCCATTTCTTCCTTGAATTTGTCCTCACTGGTGGTATGAACTCTTTTGATGTTTGTTGCATTGACTCTTTTAGCATTTCCCACTGTTCATCAATGCTTTGTATCTTCTTCTCTATTGCATTGTACCGGTTCTGAATTGTGATTTTATATTTGTCTTGCAGCTTCTTGTCTTAACATATGGATGTGATTTCATGGACAATAGGACAGCAGACAAGAAAATTACTAGAGTCTGTAGAAATGTGGTTTTACAGAAGCATATTGAGAATACCATGGACAGCTAAGAAGAGTAATGAAAATGTTTTGAAAGAGGTCAAAGCAAAAAGAGAGCTAATTTCTAATATTAGGAAGAAACAATCATTTTTTGGCCATGTAATGAGAAGAGAACAACTGGAATATATTGTAACAACTGGAAAAATTGAAGGACGAAGAGATAGAGGGAAACAAAGAGAAAAAATACCAGACAGCTTAAGAGAATGTCTTGGCAGAAGGTCAACAACAGAAATGATAAAGAACTGTCGAGATCGAAAGTTGTGGAGAGACATGATCTCCTACGCCAGCAGGCCCGGTACTTGATGATGAGTAACCCCTGAGTGTTGGATCTGTTTTTTCCGTTATACGATCTCATATAATGCAAAAATAATTCACCAATTATCAACAAATTGGTCCTTTCTTTCCTTGTTTGCTGCGACTAGGAAGATTTCCCCAGTCATTGGCTGACATCAAACAACCCTTTGTATCTTGGGAAACTCAGCAAATAACACTATGAGCTAGCTGAACTTACAAAAACTTAACGTGAGCTAGCTGAACTTACAGAAACTTAACGTGAGCTAGCTGAACTTACAGAAACTTAACGTGAGCTAGCTGAACTTACAGAAACTTAACGTGAGCTAGCTGAACTTACAGAAACTTAACGTGAGCTAGCTGAACTTACAGAAACTTAACGTGAGCTAGCTGAACTTACAGAAACTTAACGTGAGCTAGCTGAACTTACAGAAACTTAACGTGAGCTAGCTGAACTTACAGAAACTTAACGTGAGCTAGCTGAACTTACAGAAACTTAACGTGAGCTAGCTGAACTTACAGAAACTTAACGTGAGCTAGCTGAACTTACAGAAACTTAACAGTGGCTGTATGAATAGACAATATAACATGCCTAGTCCATGTGGTCAAATTTCATGTCATAAAATCAACCTGAGCCAGGAAATCCAAGTTCCCATGTCTCTCCTAGTGTAAACACACAGCTGTGTGTCAAAAGTTCAAAGAAAATACTATTTTTAAAGCTCCTAATGTTACAATTAAATGGTAGTCATTTTTACTTTGGTATTGTAAGCATGTGAGTTACAGATATGTGTTGTATTCTAGGGTTAATTAGTAGCATGGTTTGTTAGTTTACTAGTCCCAGAATTAGTGGTATGCTAAAGTGCAATTGGTTGTAAAATTATAGAAATTACCCTCATTATTTAGTCTTCTTCTTCTACTTTTCTCTTTTCACTGATACCTAAAAGGTGTCGTGGTTTATATCATTTGTCGTCCTTGAGCTGCTCGAACTGTCTGAATTAGTGATTTTCCTTTGTTGTTACATGTCTCTATCACTGCATCTATCCATCTTCTTCTTTTCTCTTTTCACTGATACCTAAAAGGTGTCGTGGTTTATATCATTTGTCATTCTTGAGCTGCTCGAACTGTCTGAATTAGTGATTTTCCTTTGTTGTTACATGTCTCTGTCACTGCATCTATCCATCTTCTTCTGGGTCTTCCTCTTGGTCTTTTTCATGCATTCTTGAGAAGAACACCCTTGATGGTGATTGGTGAGGATTCATTCTGACCAGGTGGCCAAACCATTTAAGTTGTTGTTCATTATTTAATGACTATTTTTAATTGGATTCTCCTCTTTATTTAGTGCTATTTTCTATTTATAGTTACATTTTATTTAGTGACTTCTTTTATTTACATTTTCCGCATTGCTTATTTGCTTTTTAAACTTTATTTAGTGACATTTTTTGTTTTCATTTTCCACTTTATTTAGTAACATTTTTTGTTTCCATTTTCCACTTTATTTATCAATATTTATTGTTTGAATTCTCCACTTTAATTAGTAAGATCTCTGTTAAAATTTTGCACTATATAAAATATTTACTGATCAGGCTGCCGTCCTTAACTGGTTGATTAGAATATTTGCTTTCTTTGATTTGATGATTTATTTCGCATTTTTTAAAAATAGATCATATTTATTTTAATTGTTCACTTTAAAGTGACATATTATTTGAATGTGGACAATCTCTCCAACAGCAAGGAAGAAAGTTGGTTAAACACCATTCTTCTTCTTCTACCTTTTTAGCTCCCTGTTGAGCATAGGTTGTCACCTATTGTTGGTTAAACACCATTCTACAGAAGAAATTAAAATATGTCAAATGTGGCCATGTCAAAAGACACTGCAAGCTAGAAAGAACAATAATGGAAGGTATGGTTCCTGAGCAGCCGTGATAGCTCAGTGGTTAGTGAACTGGACTACAAAGGACAAGGGGTAGGGTTCGATCCCAACATACGGCTTCCGGGTTCACCCAGCCTTTAATGGGTACCTGATTTTTTTTCAGGGAAAGTGAAGCGGCACGGGCGTAATACCGACCACATTACCCCAAAAATCATGTGCTGAAAGTCTGTAAAATATATCATCACTAACACCATATTCCCTATACGCCACTTGGCGTGACGGGGGTACTTTACTTTACTTTTTTACTATGGTTACTGAGCAGCCGAGATAGCTCAGTGGTTAGTGAACTGGACTACAAAGGACAAGGGGTAGGGTTCGATCCCAACCGATGGCTTCTGGGTTCAACCAGCCTTAAATGGGTACCAGATTTTTTTCTGGGAAAGTAAAGCGGCACGGGTGTAATACAGACCACATTACCCCAAAAATCATGTGCTGAAGGTCTGTAAAATTTATGGTCACTAATACCATATTCCCTATACGCCACTTGGCGTGACGGAGGCTCTTTACTTTACTTGGTTCCTGAGCAACACTTCAACGGCAGAAAGTTCTTAAAAATGAGGTGGTTTCAAGGCATCAAGGTGACCTTGAACATGATAACACAAGAAGTGGGAGATCTGACTAGAGATTCTTTCAGAAAGACTGAGATGAATGCAAGGTTCTGTTGAAGATCTGGCAAGAGACAGAAAGAGTTTCTTTCAGATGTGCTGTGATGAATGCAACATTCTGGTGGTGATCTAGCTGGAGACAGAATTTTTTCAGATGTGCTGTGATGAATGCAACATTCTGTGGGAGATCTAACTGGAGACAGAGATTCTTTCAGATGTGCTGTGATGAATGCAACATTCTGTGGGAGATCTAACTGGAGACAGAGATTCTTTCAGATGTGCTGTGATGAATGCAACATTCTGTGGGAGATCTAACTGGAGACAGAGATTCTTTCAGATGTGTTGTGATGAATGCAACATTCTGGTGGAGATCTAACTGGAGACAGAGATTCTTTCAGATGTGCTGTGATGAATGCAACATTCTGTGGGAGATCTAACTGGAGACAGAGATTCTTTCAGATGTGCTGTGATGAATGCAACATTCTGTGGGAGATCTAACTGGAGACAGAGATTCTTTCAGATGTGCTGTGATGAATGCAACATTCTGTGGGAGATCTAACTGGAGACAGAGATTCTTTCAGATGTGCTGTGATGAATGCAACATTCTGTGGGAGATCTAACTGGAGACAGAGATTCTTTCAGATGTGCTGTGATGAATGCAACATTCTGGTGGAGATCTAGCTGGAGACAGAGATTCTTTCAGATGTGTTGTGATGAATGCAACATTCTGTGGGAGATCTAGCTGGAGACAGAGATTCTTTCAGATGTGCTGTGATGAATGCAACATTCTGTGGGAGATCTAGCTGGAGACAGAGATTCTTTCAGATGTGCTGTGATGAATGCAACATTCTGGTGGTGATCTAGCTGGAGACAGAGATTCTTTCAGATGTGCTGTGATGAATGCAACATTCTGTGGGAGATCTAGCTGGAGACAGAGTTTCTTTCAGATGTGCTGTGATGAATGCAACATTCTGTGGGAGATCTAGCTGGAGACAGAGATTCTTTCAGATGTGCTGTGATGAATGCAACATTCTGTGGGAGATCTAGCTGGAGACAGAGATTCTTTCAGATGTGCTGTGATGAATGCAACATTCTGTGGGAGATCTAGCTGGAGACAGAGATTCTTTCAGATGTGCTGTGATGAATGCAACATTCTGGTGGAGATCTAACTGGAGACAGAGATTCTTTCAGATGTGCTGTGATGAATGCAACATTCTGTGGGAGATCTAACTGGAGACAGAGATTCTTTCAGATGTGCTGTGATGAATGCAACATTCTGTGGGAGATCTAACTGGAGACAGAGATTCTTTCAGATGTGCTGTGATGAATGCAACATTCTGTGGGAGATCTAACTGGAGACAGAGATTCTTTCAGATGTGCTGTGATGAATGCAACATTCTGGTGGAGATCTAGCTGGAGACAGAGATTCTTTCAGATGTGTTGTGATGAATGCAACATTCTGTGGGAGATCTAGCTGGAGACAGAGATTCTTTCAGATGTGCTGTGATGAATGCAACATTCTGTGGGAGATCTAGCTGGAGACAGAGATTCTTTCAGATGTGCTGTGATGAATGCAACATTCTGGTGGTGATCTAGCTGGAGACAGAGATTCTTTCAGATGTGCTGTGATGAATGCAACATTCTGTGGGAGATCTAGCTGGAGACAGAGTTTCTTTCAGATGTGCTGTGATGAATGCAACATTCTGTGGGAGATCTAGCTGGAGACAGAGATTCTTTCAGATGTGCTGTGATGAATGCAACATTCTTTGGGAGATCTAGCTGGAGACAGAGATTCTTTCAGATGTGCTGTGATGAATGCAACATTCTGGTGGTGATCTAGCTGGAGACAGAGATTCTTTCAGATGTGCTGTGATGAATGCAACATTCTGGGGGAGATCTGGCTAGAGTTAGAGATTCCTTCTGACAAGCTGTGATAAATGGACAGGATATATCATAGTAATGACTATTCTTTGCCTGTCAGCTCTGTAATGTTCAGTTTTGCTGCAAACAGTGATGTAAATAATGTCTTTATGATGATCATCATACAAATAAAAATGTCCTTGTTAAAGATTCACTCCTTCTTTACTCATCTTTGTCCATGGTAAAGTTTCAGTAAGTCTTTCATTATAAATCTTTGTCCATGTTATAGATTCAGTAATTCCTTCATTATAAATCTTTGTCCATGTTATAGATTCAGTAATTTCTTCATTATAAATCTTTGTCCATGTTATAGATTCAGTAATTCCTTCATTGTAGATCTTTGTCCATGTTATAGATTCAGTAACTCCTTCATTATAGATCTTTGTCCATGTTATAGATTCAGTAACTCCTTCATTATAGATCTTTGTCCATGTTATAGATTCAGTAACTCCTTTTATTTTTCAGGCCCACCAGACTCACGCTACATCCGTGTAGAGACATGTATGTTTATGGTCAAGCTGCCCCAGTATTCCTGCCAGGAAGTCATGACCCATCGACTTCGCTATGCCATCAACTGCCGAGAAGACCCCCTCAGTGGATAATTTACATTAGTTAACAGACAAGTTTTCAGTGGCAGATGTTACATGTATAATAGTTGTAGTCGAAATAGTCAACATTTTGTTTCCTTTAAAGGTACCTTTCTTTTTGTTGTGTAGTTTCATTTTTTATTGAATAAAGTCATATTTGATCGACAGTCAAATTTTGACAGAAATAATTAATGTTTGAATTAGTTAGATTTAGAACGATAAATTACTTGTAGTGGAGTTCAACCCTTTCCTTATGGAGGCTTTTTATCATTGCAACTAAGGAGTTTTCGGAGACACAATTTGTCATCATTTTAAGAATCAAACTGCATATTTATATTTATCAGCTGTATAACATATTATATATGAACTTTTAGATAATTGAACAAGGTATTAGATTTCACCAATACCAACATGATACAAGACGTAAAAAGAATATAGTTTCTCTCTCTCTCCCTCTCTCTGCGATCAAGACTCAATCAGAGTAGGATTCCAGACTCTCACATGAAGTCAGCTGTCTGTTTAAGCGAATCGATTGCCCTATATCTGATTGATTACTTGTTAAAACGTTGCACTGTGTTCTGCGCCAGTGCATCCGATTTCAGCCAGCATTTTATTCAGGTTCGCTTTCCTTAAATATATATAAGAATATGGTTTGATGACAGTTTACACTAATGAAGTTGAAAGTGACGCACTGTGCGGCGAAACGTACGGAAAGAGTTAAGTGTATCTTGTACAGTCAAGATGTCTTCTTTGTTTGCTTTCTAACGTCTTTAGCGATAAGTTTATAAAGTCAGCAGTGAGGGGAAGAGATATGTCTTGTTATTTGTTGCTTCTCTACTGATGTACTTTAGCAAACATCACAGCATTGATCCTAATAATTGTAAAGACATTGGTGCTAATCGGTTGGCAAAGAAAAATTGCTCAGTGTTATTTGGTTATGGAAGGCCCCGGTATCACTGCAAACGAATTAAAATCCATAATTGCTCAACCGTCCGTGCCAGCGTAATCATCCGAATCTCATCTCCCAAAGAAAGGTAACTGTAGTCCCCATTATAGCAGTCTCAGCACACGCCAAAAGATTGTTCAGTGTGCAGCAGTCAACACTTGTACTGCTGACCAGAAGGTTCCAGGTTTAATTCCATGTGGCAATTTTTTTTTTAACTAATACTGCTTCAGGGTTCAATCAGATGAATGAAAATGGGTACCAGAGTTTTGTTCTTGGAAAGTAGGATTGCTAACTGTTAACTAACATTTTAAAATATTTCATTGATCTTTGAAAGATATGAACATTAATGCCTTATTCCCCATAAGCCTGAAGGTGTAGAGTGAACTATTTACTTATAGCAGTTTATTGGGACTTTTTCTTCCTCTTTTTATGTGTACACTTCTATACATAAATATTAATAAGTTTGAAGAAAGCATTCATCAGCACAAGGCTGGTGGCATCTCATGTAGCGTATACCTTTAGATGTAAATATGAATAAGTTTGAAGAAAGTATTCATCAGCACAAGGCTGGTGGCATCTCATATAGCGTATACCTTTAGATGTAAATATGAATAAGTTTGAAGAAAGCATTCATCAGCACAAGGCTGGTGGCATCTCATGTAGCGTATACCTTTAGACATAATTATGAATAAGTTTGAAGAAAGCATTCATCAGCACAAGGCTGGTGGCATCAGTATGGTACCGGTGATGGCCACAAGAGCATTCTCTGTTCATCAAATGTTGGGTGTGATTGTAGCAGATGTCCAGCAGTCATTTAGCCACAATCTTGTAAGTTGAGATGGCTATGGGGGAAGCGATGATGCCAACATGAAGCAGTCTTTTCACAGGTCAAACTTTATCACCCTTCTCAACATGTCAGTAATCAACACATCAACATCTCAACAACTACTTCAAAGTCCACATCAACATCTCAACAACTACTTCAAAGTCCACATCAACATCTCAACAACTACTTCAAAGTCCACATCAACATCTCAACAACTACTTCAAAGTCCACATCAACATCTCAACAACTACTTCAAAGTCCACATCAACATCTCAACAACTACTTCAAAGTCCACATCAACATCTCAACAACTACTTCAAAGTCCACATCAACATCTCAACAACTACTTCAAAGTCCACATCAACATCTCAACAACTACTTCAAAGTCCACATCAACATCTCAACAACTACTTCAAAGTCCACATCAACATCTCAACAACTACTTCAAAGTCCACATCAACATCTCAACAACTACTTCAAAGTCCACATCAACATCTCAACAACTACTTCAAAGTCCACATCAACATCTCAACAACTACTTCAAAGTCCACATCAACATCTCAACAACTACTTCAAAGTCCACATCAACATCTCAACAACTACTTCAAAGTCCACATCAACATCTCAACAACTACTTCAAAGTCCACATCAACATCTCAACAACTACTTCAAAGTCCACATCAACATCTCAACAACTACTTCAAAGTCCACATCAACATCTCAACAACTACTTCAAAGTCCACATCAACATCTCAACAACTACTTCAAAGTCCACATCAACATCTCAACAACTACTTCAAAGTCCACATCAACATCTCAACAACTACTTCAAAGTCCACATCAACATCTCAACAACTACTTCAAAGTCCACATCAACATCTCAACAACTACTTCAAAGTCCACATCAACATCTCAACAACTACTTCAAAGTCCACATCAACATCTCAACAACTACTTCAAAGTCCACATCAACATCTCAACAACTACTTCAAAGTCCACATCAACATCTCAACAACTACTTCAAAGTCCACATCAACATCTCAACAACTACTTCAAAGTCCACATCAACATCTCAACAACTACTTCAAAGTCCACATCAACATCTCAACAACTACTTCAAAGTCCACATCAACATCTCAACAACTACTTCAAAGTCCACATCAACATCTCAACAACTACTTCAAAGTCCACATCAACATCTCAACAACTACTTCAAAGTCCACATCAACATCTCAACAACTACTTCAAAGTCCACATCAACATCTCAACAACTACTTCAAAGTCCACATCAACATCTCAACAACTACTTCAAAGTCCACATCAACATCTCAACAACTACTTCAAAGTCCACATCAACATCTCAACAACTACTTCAAAGTCCACATCAACATCTCAACAACTACTTCAAAGTCCACATCAACATCTCAACAACTACTTCAAAGTCCACATCAACATCTCAACAACTACTTCAAAGTCCACATCAACATCTCAACAACTACTTCAAAGTCCACATCAACATCTCAACAACTACTTCAAAGTCCACATCAACATCTCAACAACTACTTCAAAGTCCACATCAACATCTCAACAACTACTTCAAAGTCCACATCAACATCTCAACAACTACTTCAAAGTCCACATCAACATCTCAACAACTACTTCAAAGTCCACATCAACATCTCAACAACTACTTCAAAGTCCACATCAACATCTCAACAACTACTTCAAAGTCCACATCAACATCTCAACAACTACTTCAAAGTCCACATCAACATCTCAACAACTACTTCAAAGTCCACATCAACATCTCAACAACTACTTCAAAGTCCACATCAACATCTCAACAACTACTTCAAAGTCCACATCAACATCTCAACAACTACTTCAAAGTCCACATCAACATCTCAACAACTACTTCAAAGTCCACATCAACATCTCAACAACTACTTCAAAGTCCACATCAACATCTCAACAACTACTTCAAAGTCCACATCAACATCTCAACAACTACTTCAAAGTCCACATCAACATCTCAACAACTACTTCAAAGTCCACATCAACATCTCAACAACTACTTCAAAGTCCACATCAACATCTCAACAACTACTTCAAAGTCCACATCAACATCTCAACAACTACTTCAAAGTCCACATCAACATCTCAACAACTACTTCAAAGTCCACATCAACATCTCAACAACTACTTCAAAGTCCACATCAACATCTCAACAACTACTTCAAAGTCCACATCAACATCTCAACAACTACTTCAAAGTCCACATCAACATCTCAACAACTACTTCAAAGTCCACATCAACATCTCAACAACTACTTCAAAGTCCACATCAACATCTCAACAACTACTTCAAAGTCCACATCAACATCTCAACAACTACTTCAAAGTCCACATCAACATCTCAACAACTACTTCAAAGTCCACATCAACATCTCAACAACTACTTCAAAGTCCACATCAACATCTCAACAACTACTTCAAAGTCCACATCAACATCTCAACAACTACTTCAAAGTCCACATCAACATCTCAACAACTACTTCAAAGTCCACATCAACATCTCAACAACTACTTCAAAGTCCACATCAACATCTCAACAACTACTTCAAAGTCCACATCAACATCTCAACAACTACTTCAAAGTCCACATCAACATCTCAACAACTACTTCAAAGTCCACATCAACATCTCAACAACTACTTCAAAGTCCACATCAACATCTCAACAACTACTTCAAAGTCCACATCAACATCATCTTCCATCAACCACTCTAACACAATGACAACAAGATCCTCATCAACACATCCACATAGCAGACACCTGTCCACACTAGCCTCATCAACACATCCACATAGCAGACACCTGTCTACACTAGCCTCATCAACACATCCACATAGCAGACACCTGTCCACACTAGCCTCATCAACCACTCTAACACAATGACAGCAAGACCCTCATCAACACATCCACATAGCAGACACCTGTCCACATTAGCCTCATCAACCACTCTAACACAATGACAGCAAGATCCTCATCAACACATGCACATAGCAGACACCTGTCCACACTAGCCTCATCAACCACTCTAACACAATGACAGCAAGATCCTCATCAACACATCCACATAGCAGACACCTGTCCACACTAGCCTCATCAACCACTCTAACACAATGACAGCAAGATCCTCATCAACACATCCACATAGCAGACACCTGTCCACACTAGCCTCATCAACCACTCTAACACAATGACAGCAAGATCCTCATCAACACATCCACATAGCAGACACCTGTCCACACTAGCCTCATCAACACCCTAACACAATGACAGCAATATCCTCATCAACACATCCACATAGCAGACACCTGTCCACACTAGCCTCATCAACCACTCTAACACAATGACAGCAAGATCCTCATCAACACATCCACATAGCAGACACCTGTCCACACTAGCCTCATCAACCACTCTAACACAATGACAGCAAGATCCTCATCAACACATCCACATAGCAGACACCTGTCCACACTAGCCTCATCAACCACTCTTAACACAATGACAGCAAGATCCTCATCAACACATCCACATAGCAGACACCCGTCCACACTAGCCTCATCAACCACTCTAACACAATGACAGCAAGATCCTCATCAACACATCCACATAGCAGACACCTGTCCACACTAGCCTCATCAACCACTCTAACACAATGACAGCAAGATCCTCATCAACTCATCCACATAGCAGACACCTGTCCACACTAGCCTCATCAACCACTCTAACACAATGACAGCAAGATCCTCATCAACACATCCACATAGCAGACACCTGTCCACACTAGCCTCATCAACCACTCTAACACAATGACAGCAAGATCCTCATCAACACATCCACATAGCAGACACCTGTCCACACCAGCCTCATCAACCACTCTAACACAATGACAGCAAGATCCTCATCAACACATCCACATAGCAGACACCTGTCCACACTAGCCTCATCAACCACTCTAACACAATGACAGCAAGATCCTCATCAACACATCCACATAGCAGACACCTGTCCACACTAGCCTCATCAACCACTCTAACACAATGACAGCAAGATCCTCATCAACACATCCACATAGCAGACACCTGTCCACACTAGCCTCATCAACCACTCTAACACAATGACAGCAAGATCCTCATCAACTCATCCACATAGCAGACACCTGTCCACACTAGCCTCATCAACCACTCTAACACAATGACAGCAAGATCCTCATCAACACATCCACATAGCAGACACCTGTCCACACTAGCCTCATCAACACATCCACATAGCAGACACCTGTCCACACTAGCCTCATCAACCACTCTAACACAATGACAGCAAGATCCTCATCAACACATCCACATAGCAGACACCTGTCCACACTAGCCTCATCAACACATCCACATAGCAGACACCTGTCCACACTAGCCTCATCAACCACTCTAACACAATGACAGCAAGATCCTCATCAACACATCCACATAGCAGACACCTGTCCACACCAGCCTCATCAACCACTCTAACACAATGACAGCAAGATCCTCATCAACACATCCACATAGCAGACACCTGTCCACACTAGCCTCATCAACACATCCACATAGCAGACACCTGTCCACACTAGCCTCATCAACCACTCTAACACAATGACAGCAAGATCCTCATCAACACATCCACATAGCAGACACCTGTCCACACTAGCCTCATCAACCACTCTAACACAATGACAGCAAGATCCTCATCAACTCATCCACATAGCAGACACCTGTCCACACTAGCCTCATCAACCACTCTAACACAATGACAGCAAGATCCTCATCAACACATCCACATAGCAGACACCTGTCCACACTAGCCTCATCAACCACTCTAACACAATGACAGCAAGATCCTCATCAACACATCCACATAGCAGACACCTGTCCACACTAGCCTCATCAACACATCCACATAGCAGACACCTGTCCACACTAGCCTCATCAACCACACTAACACAATGACAGCAAGATCCTCATCAACACATCCACATAGCAGACACCTGTCCACACTAGCCTCATCAACCACTCTAACACAATGACAGCAAGACCCTCATCAACTCATCCACATAGCAGACACCTGTCCACACTAGCCTCATCAACCACTCTAACACAATGACAGCAAGACCCTCATCAACTCATCCACATAGCAGACACCTGTCCACACTAGCCTCATCAACCACTCTAACACAATGACAGCAAGATCCTCATCAACTCATCCACATAGCAGACACCTGTCCACACTAGCCTCATCAACCACTCTAACACAATGACAGCAAGATCCTCATCAACTCATCCACATAGCAGACACCTGTCCACACTAGCCTCATCAACCACTCTAACACAATGACAGCAAGATCCTCATCAACACATCCACATAGCAGACACCTGTCCACACTAGCCTCATCAACCACTCTAACACAATGACAGCAAGATCCTCATCAACACATCCACATAGCAGACACCTGTCCACACTAGCCTCATCAACACATCCACATAGCAGACACCTGTCCACACTAGCCTCATCAACCACTCTAACACAATGACAGCAAGATCCTCATCAACACATCCACATAGCAGACACCTGTCCACACTAGCCTCATCAACCACTCTAACACAATGACAGCAAGATCCTCATCAACTCATCCACATAGCAGACACCTGTCCACACTAGCCTCATCAACCACTCTAACACAATGACAGCAAGATCCTCATCAACTCATCCACATAGCAGACACCTGTCCACACTAGCCTCATCAACCACTCTAACACAATGACAGCAAGATCCTCATCAACACATCCACATAGCAGACACCCGTCCACACTAGCCTCATCAACCACTCTAACACAATGACAGCAAGATCCTCATCAACTCATCCACATAAACAACAGAAATACAATAAAGGGAATCTTATTAAAAAAAAATCTAAAAATTGAAATCAAAATCAAAAGCAAAAGAAGGCCTGATTTGTCCATGTCATTGTTTTTAGTTTAGGGAGCCACAGTAGATCAGTGTTTACTCAGGGATAAGAGTTCAGGTTCTGATCATTCGCTTCTAGGTTCACCCAGCCTTAAATTGGTGCCACATTCTTCTGGTGAAGAAAAATAACATGGAACAGTTGATAAATGTTCTCTTATGTTGCTCACAGAGGCAGGGAGTTTTCTTCTACTTGTGTTCATTTAGCTTAACTTTGTTTTTCATGTTTCTTTCCACAAGCAAATGATGGCTTCAAGAATGCATTTATAAATCAGTTAATCAGCAAGAGAGCTGTTGTGATTTATCATCCATATAAGACAGAGCATCATTGCCAGAATGGTGATATCTCCATTTTTGTAGTGAATTGTTACCAGACCTATTTGTATCAACTTTTTTCAGATGGATTGTTACCACGACAACCCTGCTCTTCATGCTTGGTGATTTTACTGTCCTTTTCTTCCTATCCCATTGTGTGAACCAGTACACATTCTTGCTGCTAATACCTTCCCCAAAGTGGTAGATCCAACCTTCTTCTGCTGTATTATTTTTTGTTTTAAGATAGTAAGGGTAGTTCTATAGAAGAAGTGAGGGCCAGTGCTTCTCCTTACTGCTTCTCCTTCTCCAGAGGGATAGATCCAACCTTCTTCTGCTGTATTATTTTTTGTTTTTAAGATAGTAAGGGTAGTTCTATAGAAGAAGTAAGGGCCAGTGCTTCATCTTATTGGGTAGTTTTATAGCAGAAGTAAGAGCCAGTGCTTCATCTTATTGGGTAGTTTTATAGCAGAAGTGAGGGCCAGTGCTTCATCTTATTGGGTAGTTTTATAGCAGAAGTGAGGGCCAGTGCTTCATCTTATTGGGTAGTTTTATAACAGAAGTGAGGGCCAGTGCTTCATCTTATTGGGTAGTTTTATAGCAGAAGTGAGGGCCAGTGCTTCATTTTATTGTCATTCCTTTTTCAAAGTGATAGGTCCAATTTGGCTAAACTTTTTTTTTTTTTTTTTTTGGGGGGGGGGGGGTGTTTTAAAGGAGATACAGGTAGTCCTATAACACACAAGCCCTATTACTTTCCCAAGCTGTTATTACCTTCCCTACTTTTGTGTAGTTAAGTACCTATTTTTACAGTTTGATGAAGTGAATGTGTGTCCATCTTGGAACAAACTCATAACCTCAGAGCTCAGTCATTACGCCACTCCAATTCTGTTTCATATTACATTAGGTTGCATTTTTGAATGCTAATGGTAATGGTTGTCTCATAGCATATAGGTTAAGTAATCATTGCTCTTCCTTACTGTTTTACCTTCCGTAACTCTGCAAGTCATGTACCAATTTACAACTCTGGTGACTGAGTTTTCAGATTATGTGACCACTGCAAAAAAAAAAAAAGGTGCTTTGTTTCTTCTTCTGTCACACAAGCTGGTATCATATGTTAATGCCAATGTTATGAAAACAACTATAAACGGTCTTTACGTACAATATAATTATTGGACATATGAAATATTATACACGCTCACAGCATTTTGTTATAATTTAATTATCTTCTGTTACACATTTGATGATTTTGTGTTGTACAGTTTGTTATATTTTTATTTTGTAATGCTACCTGCGGGCTTGGTTACAACTTGTGTAATTTACCTGGTCACATTTTATTTCTGAGTGTGCTGGTTGTATGTTAATGAAACTCCTCAGGTCAAGCATGAAGTATCTATCTATTGAGTGAATGTTTAGGGGTCAAACAGAAATGTTGGATTGGAAGTAAGGTAAAATATTAAATAAGAAATGTTGGATTGGAAGTAAGGTAAAATATTAAATAAGAAATGTTGGATTGGAAGTAAGGTAAAATATTAATTAAGAAATGTTGGATTGGAAGTAAGGTAAAATATTAAATAAGAAATGTTGGATTGGAAGTAAGGTAAAATATTAAATAAGAAATGTTGGATTGGAAGTAAGGTAAAATATTGAAAGTAAAGTAAAATATTAAATAAGAAATATTGGATTGGAAGTAAGGTAAAATATTGATTAAGAAATGTTGGATTGGAAGTAAGGTGAAATATTGACCAAAAACTTAAATTCTCTAACCATCTCCATGCATTATTTAGTTGATGTTTAGATGATCTTTAGAAAATCTTCTGAATAGACACTTTGTCTACCGTTTAAGTGAAACCTGGACAATCAGTCAACAGACTAGAAGATCTTTGGGAACCACAGAAATGTGGTTTTACAGAAGAATGTTGAGGGTACCTTGGAAAGTTAAAAAGAGGACAGCCCAAAAGGGGCCAGCATTTAGGATTATACAAATAATTATTAATTTTGACTTGTAATGAGAAGAGAGCAGTTGGAATGTATTGTGACAGCAGGAAATATTGAAGGAAGAAGAGAAAGAGGGAAATAAAGAAATGAAGATATCTAAAATGTTAAAGGAATGGCATGCTAGAAAATCAACAAGAAAACTGATAATATCTGTTGAGACAGAAAGTTGAGAAAAGACATGTTGTAGTGAGAAGGGAACAGTTGGAATATAATGTGGCAAGTGGAAATATTGAAGAAAGAAGAGAATTGAAAAGAATAAAGATATCAAAAAAGTTAAAGGAATAGCATGATAGAAAGTCAACAAGAAAACTGATAAATATCTGTTGAGACAGAAAGTTGAGAAGAGACATGATCACCTGTCCCAGTTTGAGGATTATGAGTATCTTATAAATAATGAAGGCTACATACATCTGAGCTTAGTTGATAGTTGCTATTATTTATGGTTTGACTGCAACACATCTTGTATGTTACATGTGCTATCATTCAGTAACACAAATAATGATAGCATGTATAATATATGGGAGCCGTGATAGCTCAGCGGTTAGTGAACTGGACTAAAAAGTACAAGAGGTAGGGTTTGATCCCAACCGACGGCTTCCAGTTCACCCAGCCTTTAATCGGTACTGGATATTTTTCTGGGAAAGTAAAGCGGCACGGACGTAATACCGACCACATTACCCCAAAAATCATGTGCCGAAGGTCTGTAAAATTTATGGTCACTAACACCATATTCCCTATACGCCACTTGGCGTGACGGGGGTACTTGACTTTTTTACTACGTATAATAAATCATGTGTTGCTGTCATGTTATCATTTCTTTAGGGTACTGGGTGGTCTAGAGGTAACACGTTGACCTCTGGGTAGAAAGGTTCCGGGTTCGATCCCCGCTACAGATGGTGGGAATTTTTCAAAAATCAAATTCATGGTTTTTTCATGGCTTTCCCCTTCTCTGCTCACCGGGTAGTGAGATTCAATATCTTGTTTAATGTCAAAAAGAGTTGAGAAATATGGCTTCTGTCTGGGCAAAAATTCTTCTTTTTTTCCTTCTTCATTTGCCTTTCAGCATTGAAGGGAGATATAATTTGCGGCTTTTTGCTCTTCTGATGGCCTCTGCTGCTATGTTTTCTAGTGTTTCTAATATTCCATCAATCCATCTTGTTTGTAATCAACCCTTGAGTCTGGTGTTCTCACGAGGGCAAAATCTATCCATGCCGAAGACACACATGTTGGGCTGAAAGGCACAGATTTTGTGGTTTTGCCGTACACAAGTAACTTTATGTATCCATACCCACTTAATGGGTGAACACAGAGATCTTATTTAGAGACTGTAGTAGAGGTGATAATAGTGATAACAAATAATAATCAATGAATATTGTTATAGAGGGAAACTTCCGAGGTGATAATAGTGATAACAAATAATAATCAATGAATATTATTATAGAGGGAAACTTCCGAAGCGATAATTCAGGGAATTCAAGGAGGAAGAGGTATGTATTACAGCACTCAGAAAAAATGACTTTGTTTATTTATCATTTTGTCTGAGTGCTGTAATACATACCTCTTCCTCCTATGATTCCGTTATAATAGTGAACTGGTCTACTATGGACAGGAGTTCGGTTTTAATCCTATTCGAGGGCTTCTAGGTCCACCCAGCCTTATCTGTTTTTAATCTGGAAGAGAATTCTAGTGTAATGCCGATTTTATTATCCAAAAAATGTGTCAATGTTTTTAAATATCCATGTATAAAAGAAAGTGTTATAGAGGATATTCTTTTTTGTTGATATTATTTTATAGAAGAAGCAATTATTTCATACCGATGAGTTTGGAAATGAAGCTTTTATGGGATATTTTTTAAGATAAAATTGTGAGGAAATCCTTGGGGAGTACAGGAAAACTGTCATCATTGTGAAAGGTGGGGAGTTAGGTTTTAACTTAGCAGAACTTTAGAGAGTATTGCTGTAGCAGAGAGGACAGGTGGTAGCAGAACTTTAGAGAGTATTGATGTAGCAGAGAGGACAGGTGGTAGCAGAACTTTAGAGAGTATTGATGTAGCAGAGAGGACAGGTGGTAGCAGAACTTTAGAGAGTATTGATGTAGCAGAGAGGACAGGTGGTAGCAGAACTTTAGAGAGTATTGATGTAGCAGAGAGGACAGGTGGTAGCAGAACTTTAGAGAGTATTGATGTAACTGGGAGGACAGACAGTAGCAGAACTTTAGAGAGTATTGATGGAACAGAGAGGACAGGTGGTAGCAGAACTTAAGAGAGTATTGATGTAGCAGAGAGGACAGGTGGTAGCAGAACTTTAGAGAGTATTGATGTAACTGGGAGGACAGGCAGTAGCAGAACTTTAGAGAGTATTGATGTAACTGTAACTGAGAGGACAGGTGGTAGCAGAACTTTAGAGAGTATTGATGTAACTGGGAGGACAGACAGTAGCAGAACTTTAGAGAGTATTGATGGAACAGAGAGGACAGGTGGTAGCAGAACTTTAGAGAGTATTGATGTAGCAGAGAGGACAGGTGGTAGCAGAACTTTAGAGAGTATTTATGTAAATGAGAGGACAGGTGGTAGCAGAACTTTAGAGACTATTGATGTAACTGGGAGGACAGGCAGTAGCAGAACTTTAGAGAGTATTGATGTAACTGAGAGGACAGGTGGTAGCAGAACTTTAGAGAGTATTGATGTAACTGAGAGGACAGGTGGTAGCAGAACTTTAGAGAGTATTGATGTAACTGGGAGGACAGGTGGTAGCAGAACTTTAGAGAGTATTGATGTAACAGAGAGGACAGGTGGTAGCAGAACTTTAGAGTATTGATGGAACAGAGAGGACAGGTGGTAGCAGAACTTTATAGAGTATTGATGTAACAGAGAGGACAGGTGGTAGCAGAACTTTAGAGTATTGATGGAACAGAGAGGACAGGTGGTAGCAGAACTTTAGAGAGTATTGATGTAACAGAGAGGACAGGTGGTAGCAGAACTTTAGAGTATTGATGGAACAGAGAGGACAGGTGGTAGCAGAACTTTAGAGAGTATTGATGGAACAGAGAGGACAGGTGGTAGCAGAACTTTAGAGAGTATTTATGTAAATGAGAGGACAAGCGGTAGCAGAACTTTAGAGAGTATTGATGTATTGGGAGGACAGGCAGTAGCAGAACTTTAGAGAGTATTGATGTAACTGAGAGGACAGGTGGTAGCAGAACTTTAGAGAGTATTGATGTAACTGAGAGGACAGGTGGTAGCAGAACTTTAGAGAGTATTGATGTAACTGGGAGGACAAGTGGTAGTAGAACTTTAGAGAGTATTGATGTAACAGAGAGGACAGGTGGTAGCAGAACTTTAGAGAGTATTGATGTAACTGGGAGGACAGGCAGTAGCAGAACTTTAGAGAGTATTGATGTAACTGAGAGGACAGGTGGTAGCAGAACTTTAGAGAGTATTGATGTAACTGAGAGGACAGGTGGTAGCAGAACTTTAGAGAGTATTGATGTAACAGAGGACAGGTGGTAGCAGATCTTTAGAGAGTATTGATGTAACAGAGAGGACAGGTGGTAGCAGAACTTTAGAGAGTATTGATGGAACAGATAGGACAGGTGGTAGCAGAACTTTAGAGAGTATTGATGTAACTGGGAGGACAGGTGGTAGCAGAACTTTAGAGAGTATTGATGGAACAGAGAGGACAGGCGGTAGCAGAACTTTAGAGAGTATTGATGTAACTGGGAGGACAGGTGGTAGCAGAACTTTAGAGAGTATTGATGTAACTGGGAGGACAGGCAGTAGCAGAACTTTAGAGAGTATTGATGGAACAGAGAGGACAGGTGGTAGCAGAACTTTAGAGAGTATTTATGTAAATGAGAGGACAGGTGGTAGCAGAACTTTAGAGAGTATTGATGTAACAGAGAGGACAAGCGGTAGCAGAACTTTAGAGAGTATTGATGTAACTGGGAGGACAGGCAGTAGCAGAACTTTAAAGAGTATTGATGTAACTGAGAGGACAGGTGGTAGCAGAACTTTAGAGAGTATTGATGTAACAGAGAGGACAGGTGGTAGCAGAACTTTAGAGAGTATTGATGTAACTGGGAGGACAAGTGGTAGCAGAACTTTAGAGAGTATTGATGTAACAGAGAGGACAGGTGGTAGCAGAACTTTAGAGAGTATTGATGTAACAGAGAGGACAGGTGGTAGCAGAACTTTAGAGAGTATTGATGTAACTGGGAGGACAGGTGGTAGCAGAACTTTAGAGAGTATTGATGTAACTGAGAGGACAGGCAGTAGCAGAACTTTAGAGAGTATTGATGGAACAGAGAGGACAGGTGGTAGCAGAACTTTAGAGAGTATTGATGGAACAGAGAGGACAGGTGGTAGCAGAACTTTAGAGAGTATTGATGGAACAGAGAGGACAAGCGGTAGCAGAACTTTAGAGAGTATTGATGTAACTGAGAGGACAGGTGGTAGCAGAACTTTAGAGAGTATTGATGTAACTGAGAGGACAGGTGGTAGCAGAACTTTAGAGAGTATTGATGTAACTGAGAGGACAGGTGGTAGCAGAACTTTAGAGAGTATTGATGTAACTGGGAGGACAGGTGGTAGCAGAACTTTAGAGAGTATTGATGTAACAGAGAGGACAGGTGGTAGCAGAACTTTAGAGTATTGATGGAACAGAGAGGACAGGTGGTAGCAGAACTTTAGAGAGTATTGATGTAACAGAGAGGACAGGTGGTAGCAGAACTTTAGAGTATTGATGGAACAGAGAGGACAGGTGGTAGCAGAACTTTAGAGAGTATTAATGTAGCAGAGAGGACAGGTGGTAGCAGAACTTTAGAGTATTGATGGAACAGAGAGGACAGGTGGTAGCAGAACTTTAGAGAGTATTGATGTAAATGAGAGGACAAGCGGTAGCAGAACTTTAGAGAGTATTGATGGAACAGAGAGGACAAGTGGTAGCAGAACTTTAGAGAGTATTTATGTAAATGAGAGGACAAGTGGTAGCAGAACTTTAGAGAGTATTGATGTAACTGGGAGGACAGGCAGTAGCAGAACTTTAGAGAGTATTGATGTAACTGAGAGGACAGGTGGTAGCAGAACTTTAGAGAGTATTGATGTAACTGAGAGGACAGGTGGTAGCAGAACTTTAGAGAGTATTGATGTAGCAGAGAGGACAGGTGGTAGCAGAACTTTAGAGAGTATTAATGTAGCAGAGAGGACAGGTGGTAGCAGAACTTTAGAGAGTATTGATGTAGCAGAGAGGACAGGTGGTAGCAGAACTTTAGAGAGTATTGATGTAGCAGAGAGGACAGGTGGTAGCAGAACTTTAGAGAGTATTGATGTAACTGAGAGGACAGGTGGTAGCAGAACTTTAGAGAGTATTGATGTAACTGGGAGGACAGGTGGTATCAGAACTTTAGAGAGTATTGATGTAACAGAGAGGACAGGTGGTAGCAGAACTTTAGAGTATTGATGGAACAGAGAGGACAGGTGGTAGCAGAACTTTAGAGAGTATTGATGTAACAGAGAGGACAGGTGGTAGCAGAACTTTAGAGTATTGATGGAACAGAGAGGACAGGTGGTAGCAGAACTTTAGAGAGTATTAATGTAGCAGAGAGGACAGGTGGTAGCAGAACTTTAGAGTATTGATGGAACAGAGAGGACAAGTGGTAGCAGAACTTTAGAGAGTATTTATGTAAATGAGAGGACAAGCGGTAGCAGAACTTTAGAGAGTATTGATGTAACTGGGAGGACAGGCAGTAGCAGAACTTTAGAGAGTATTGATGTAACTGAGAGGACAGGTGGTAGCAGAACTTTAGAGAGTATTGATGTAACTGAGAGGACAGGTGGTAGCAGAACTTTAGAGAGTATTGATGTAGCAGAGAGGACAGGTGGTAGCAGAACTTTAGAGAGTATTAATGTAGCAGAGAGGACAGGTGGTAGCAGAACTTTAGAGAGTATTGATGTAGCAGAGAGGACAGGTGGTAGCAGAACTTTAGAGAGTATTGATGTAGCAGAGAGGACAGGTGGTAGCAGAACTTTAGAGAGTATTGATGTAGCAGAGAGGACAGGTGGTAGCAGAACTTTAGAGAGTATTGATGTAACTGAGAGGACAGGTGGTAGCAGAACTTTAGAGAGTATTGATGTAACAGAGAGGACAGGTGGTAGCAGAACTTTAGAGAGTATTGATGGAACAGAGAGGACAGGTGGTAGCAGAACTTTAGAGAGTATTGATGTAACTGGGAGGACAGGTGGTAGCAGAACTTTAGAGTATTGATGGAACAGGGAGGACAGGCAGTAGCAGAACTTTAGAGAGTATTGATGGAACAGAGAGGACAGGTGGTAGCAGAACTTTAGAGAGTATTTATGTAACTGGGAGGACAGGCAGTAGCAGAACTTTAGAGAGTATTGATGGAACAGAGAGGACAGGTGGTAGCAGAACTTTAGAGAGTATTTATGTAAATGAGAGGACAGGTGGTAGCAGAACTTTAGAGAGTATTGATGTAACTGAGAGGACAGGTGGTAGCAGAACTTTAGAGAGTATTGATGGAACAGAGAGGACAGCAGTAGCAGAACTTTAGAGAGTATTGATGTAACTGGGAGGACAGGCAGTAGCAGAACTTTAGAGAGTATTGATGTAACTGAGAGGACAGGTGGTAGCAGAACTTTAGAGAGTATTGATGTAACTGGGAGGACAAGTGGTAGCAGAACTTTAGAGAGTATTGATGTAACTGAGAGGACAGGTGGTAGCAGAACTTTAGAGAGTATTGATGTAACAGAGAGGACAGGTGGTAGCAGAACTTTAGAGAGTATTGATGTAACAGAGAGGACAGGTGGTAGCAGAACTTTAGAGAGTATTGATGTAACAGAGAGGACAGGTGGTAGCAGAACTTTAGAGTATTGATGGAACAGAGAGGACAGGTGGTAGCAGAACTTTAGAGAGTATTGATGTAACTGTGAGGACAGGTGGTATCAGAACTTTAGAGAGTATTGATGTAGCAGAGAGGACAGGTGGTAGCAGAACTTAAGAGAGTATTGATGTAACTGGGAGGACAGGTGGTAGCAGAACTTTAGAGAGTATTGATGTAGCAGAGAGGACAGGTGGTAGCAGAACTTTAGAGAGTATTGATGTAGCAGAGAGGACAGGTGGTAGCAGAACTTTAGAGAGTATTGATGTAGCAGAGAGGACAGGTGGTAGCAGAACTTTAGAGAGTATTGATGTAGCAGAGAGGACAGGTGGTAGCAGAACTTTAGAGAGTATGTGGTATCTGTTATTAATTCTTAAAAATGATGTATTTGCCATCAGTCATACGACTTCTTAATGAACTGTGAATGTGCTATCAGACTCCTGTAGATTGTTTATGAGTGAAGAATTTACTATCAGTCATATTTTATAATAAGCTATGAATTTGTTTGTCTGTCCTATTACTTTATTATGCGTGGTGAATTTGCTATCACTCATATTTATTATGAAAAGTGATTGTATTATAAGTCATGTTATTCCATTATGAGCAGTGAGTTTACCATGAGAAATGAGGCTTGGCAACATGAGAAATGGTTCACAAACATGAGAAATGGTTCACAAACATGAGAAATGGTTCACAAACATGACATGTTTAAACATCATCATGTGGTTAACCAGCCAGCAGCTGAAACCGGTAGTGTATTGATTCATTTTAAACAATGAACATGAGAAATGACCCTTAGTTTATGTAAGCTGCTCACAAACATGAGAAATGACCCTTAGTTTATATAATCGGCTCATAAATATAGAAATGACCCTTAGTTTATGTAAGCTGCTCACAAACATGAGAAATGACCCTTAGTTTATATAATCGGCTCTTAAATATAGAAATGACCCTTAGTTTATATAAGCGGCTCACAAATATAGAAATGACCCTTAGTCTATATAATCGGCTCATAAATATAGAAATGACCCTTAGTTTATATAAGTGGCTCACAAATATAGAAATGACCCATAGTTTATATAAGCGGCTCACAAATATAGAAATGACCCTTAGTTTATATAAGCGGCTCACAAATATGAGAAATGACCCTTAGTTTATATAAGCGGCCCACAGACATAGAAATGATCCTGTTTATATAAGCGGCTCACAGACATAGAAATGACCCTTAGTTTATATAAGCGGCTCACAGACATAGAAATGACCCTTAGTTTATATAAGTGGCCCACAGACATAGAAATGATCCTTAGTTTATATAAGTGGCTCACAGACATAGAAATGACCCTTAGTTTATATAAGCGGCTCACAGACATAGAAATGACCCTTAGTTTATATAAGCGGCTCACAGACATAGAAATGACCCTTAGTTTATATAAGCGGCTCACAGACGTAGAAATGACCCTTAGTTTATATAAGCAGCTCATAAACACAGAAATGACCCTTAGTTTATATAAGCAGCTCATAAACACAGAAATGACCCTTAGTTTATATAAGCGGCTCACAGACATGGAAATGATTCTTAGTTTATGTAAGCTGCTCACAAACATGAGAAATGACCCTTAGTTTATGTAAGCTGCTCACAAACATGAGAAATGACCCTTAGTTTATATATGCGGCTCACAAACATGAGAAAAGACTCTTAGTTTATGTAAGGAAAAATAAAAAAATGGTATATAAGAAGCTTTACGTGACAAGTGGACGACACAGACTAAACAACGCTTCGGCTCAATAGGCCTTCATCAGGAACAAACAAAAATACACACACACAAAACTGATAACGAAACAACCAAAACAAAAACAATCGAAATGTGTTAAAGAAAACAACAAAAATAAATAAAACTGTCCTGTAAAATCCAAAATAAAATCGCAACCAAGTTTATGTAAGTTTATCTTAGTTTATGTAAGCTGCTCACAAACATGAGAAATGACCCTTTGTTTATGTAATCTGCTCACAAACATGAGAAATGACCCTTAGTTTATGTAAGCTGCTCACAAACATGAGAAATGACCCTTAGTTTATGTAAGCGGCTCACAAACATGAGAAATTATACTTAGTTTTGTATGTGGCTCACAAACATGAGAATGACACTTAGTTTTGTATGTAGCTCGCAAACATGAGAATGACATTTAGTTTTGTATGTGCCTCACAAACATGAGAATGACACTTAGTTTTGTAAGTGGCTCACAAACATGAGAATGACACTTAGTTTTGTATGTGGATCACAAACATGAGAAATTATACTTAGTTTTGTATGTAGCTCGCAAACATGAGAATGACATTTAGTTTTGTATGTGGCTCACAATCATGAGAATGACACTTAGTTTTGTATGTGGCTCACAAACATGAGAATGACACTTAGTTTTGTATGTGGCTCACAAACATGAGAATGACACTTAGTTTTGTATGTGGCTCACAAACATGAGAATGACACTTAGTTTTGTATGTGGCTCACAAACATGAGAATGACATTTAGTTTTGTATGTGGCTCACAATCATGAGAATGACACTTAGTTTTGTATGTGGCTCACAAACATGAGAATGACACTTAGTTTTTTATGTGGCTCACAAACATGAGAATGATACTTAGTTTTGTATGTGGCTCACAAACATGAGAATGACACTTAGTTTTGTATGTGGCTCACAAACATGAGAATGACACTTAGTTTTGTATGTGGCTTGCAAACATGAAAATGACACTTAGTTTTCTATATATGCCTCATGAACATGAGAATGACACTTAGTTTTCTATATATGCCTCATGAATGTGAGAATGACACTAAGTTTTGTATGTGGCTCACAAACATGAGAATGACACTTAGTTTTGTATGTGGCTCACAAACATGAGAATGACACTTAGTTTTGTATGTGGCTCACAAACATGAGAATGACACTTAGTTGTGTATGTGGCTCACAAACATGAGAATGACACTTAGTTTTGTTTGTGGCTCACAAACATGAGAATGACACTTAGTTTTGTATGTGGCTCACAAACATGAGAATGACACTTAAGTTTTGTATGTGGCTCACAAACATGAGAATGACACTTAGTTTAGTATGTGGCTCGCTAACATGAGTATGACACTTAGTTTTCTGTATGTGGCTCACAAACATGAGAATGACACTTAGTTTAGTATGTGGCTCGCTAACATGAGTATGACACTTAGTTTTGTATGTGGCTCACAAACAAGAGAAACAACATATCAACTTTGTTCCGACAGCCAAGTACTTTCTGCTCTGCTACTTCGTGGACTATTTATCCAGTACATTGTACATACAACATCACCAATATACACTTAACAGATATACATCAATCCTGTTCCAGTTATACTGTACCTTACCAGTGTAATGAAGATAATCATCATCATCAAGTGCCGTCTCCACATCGAAGGTTGGCTACCATGGAGCGCCATTCCACCCTGTGTCTTGCTTTGATGGTTCAGATTGTCATAGGCTGACTTGTCCATCTTTTGATGTTACTCGTCCATGTTAGTCTTGGTCTGCCTCTGCCTCTTTTACCTTGTATTTTCCCTTCCAATATTACTTTTATTAGACAGTTGTGTCTTTGAACATGACCCAAAAAGTTCATTCATCTTGCTCTAATTGTGTTTAGTAGTTCTTGTTTTCATTTTTAGTTATAAACACTTGATTTATGTTAGCACAAATAGTCCAGTAGACATGCTGAAGTTATGTATCTTCAGTATATGTGTACAATAGCATTAATAGACAAACAAATGAAAAGACAATTAGAGGCCACAGAGATGGGATTTCTCAGAAGAATGTTGAAAGTTTCCTGGACAGCTAAAAAGACCATTGAGGAAATTCTCAAAGAGGCCAACACAAAAAGGGAGCTCTTAAAACCATCAGAAAGAAGCAATCAACATTTTTCGGGCACACCATGAGAAGAGGAAAGTTGGAATACTTGGTTACAACTGGCAAAATAAAAGGAAAGAGATTGCGGACGACAAAGAGAGAAAATACTGGATAGCTTGGTGTCATGGAAAACAGTCAACAACAGAGCTGATATGATGCACTGTAGATAGACGGTTGTGGAGGGACATGATTGCCTACGCCAACCAGTATGGCACATGATGATGATGAACATTAATAGGCTATGCTGTATCAATCGGATATATTTCAGAGATAAATGATGAACTAACATAATTTTTATCCATGAAATTAAATGATAAAATAAATGCACCAGTCTTTTACCCATAAAAGTTAAATGATGAAATCAATATATTCACCTTTTATATATCAACTAAATGATAAATTCTATTATTGTGATTAAAAGAGAGCTGATATCCAATATACATGTATGATGGTTACACATGTGCAGTTCGAACAGAGGAAGGACTGAGCAAATGTTTCCCAATAGAAACTGGGGTTAAACAAGGATGTATTTTATCGCCCTTGTTATTTGGAATTGTTATGGACTTCATAATGAAGAAATGCTGCACTGGTAATAAAGGCATTGAATGGATACAAGGAGACCACCTTCCAATATTAGGAAGAAACAGTCATCATTTGTTGGCCATGTAAGAAGAAGAGAACAGTGGAGTATATTGTTACAACTGGGAAAATTGAGGGACAAAGAGATAGAGGGAAGCAAAGAGAAATGATACCAGACAGCTTAAGAGAATGGCTTGGCAGAAGGTCAACAACAGAAATGATAAATAACTGTCGAGATCGAAAGAGACATGATTACCTACACCAGCAGGCATGATACCTGACGATAATGATGTTGATGAAATCTTAAAATCAATGTATCCACCTTTTATCCATGAAGTTAAATGATGAAATCAGTGTACCCATCTTTTATCTATCAGCTAAATGATAAAATTGACGTATCCACTTTTTATCCTTAAAGTTAAATGATAAAATCAGTGTATCTACCTTTTATCTATAAAGTTAAATGATTCAAATCAATGCATCCATCTTTTATCCATGCAATCAAATGACAAAATCAACACATGTATCTTTTATCCATGAAGTTAAATGACAAAATGAGCACACACCCATCCAACTTTATCTTTTACCTGTATTGTTATATTATGAAGCGACCAGCAATTTTAATCCCGCAGAAGGTGTACCTGTCCTATGTTGTTAATATACCTGGTGCATGTTGCTAATGTACCTGTCCTATGGTGTTAATATACCTGGTGTATGTTGCTAATGTACCTGGCATATGTTGTTAATATACCTGGTGTATGTTGCTAATGTACCTGGCATATGTTGCTAATGTACCTTGTGTATGTCACTAATGTACTTAGTGTGTGTTGCCAATGTACCTGGCCTATGTTGCTAATGTACCTGGCGTATGTTGCTAGTGTACTTGAAATGTGTACCATATTATCTCATATCCAACATAATATCAAAGAATGCCTGGTCCACTGACTTAATCTTTTTATGTGTTTTTTTTCTCATTTTATTTACTGTAGATTACGATCATCATAATCTAGTGCCATCTTCGCAACGAAGGTTGGGCTACCATGGAGCGCCATTCTGCTGTTTCTTGCTTTGATGGTGCAGGTTCTCATAGACTGACTTGTCCATCTTTTGATGTTACTCGTCCATGTTAGTCTTGGTCTGCCTCTTTTATCTTGTATTTTCCCCTCCAGGATTACTTTTAGTAGGCTGTTGTGTCTTTTAACATGGCCCAAGAATTGCATTTGTCTTGTTTGAATTGTGTTTAGTAGTTCTCTTTTAATTTTTAGTGGTTTTAAGACTTCATCGTTTCTTTTCTTTCCATCCAATTCTACCTATTCTTCTATATATCCGCATTTCAAAGCTTCAATTTTCTGTTCTGTTTTCTTGTCTAATGTCCATGTTTCTGCACCATATATAGGAATGTTGAGAAGATGTAACATTTTCCTATTCTTAGTTTTAGCTCTGGTGTTATGTTAGTATATTTTTCATGACATTAAAATTACTTTATGCCATTCCTATTCTTTTGTTTATTTCAGTTTTACATTTTCCATCACTGGTTATAGCATATCCATGGTAGTTGTAGTTCTGAACTGTCTCCAGGTCTATTCCTTCAATTTTGATATCCACTTGTGGGTTTTGAGTATTTTCTTTGTTTATGATCATAGTTCTATAGTTTTTCTGATATTCATATCTAATCCATATTTTTTGTTTGTCATGTTTATTTTATTACAATTATGATACCGTACTCAAATTTACTGCATCAAAACACAAATTCCTCAAAATTGGACATTTGTCCATATTCAAACAATATCCCTATTCCATGTACCTTCTTGTCACTCCTGGTGACCCCTGAGCGTTTAATCAGCTGTTGGATATTTTTTTTTGTTTCCTTTTTTGAAATCATCAGGATTGTTTAATGCCCAAAAAAAAAAAAAAATTTGCCAATTTTCAAGTTTTTTTTTACTGTGACCAGGGAAATTTCCTGGTTAATAGAGGACATCATACAACCCTTTGTGACTTTGGAAACACAGCGAATAATGCTATGTTGTTGTTGAACATACAGAAGACTTACGGCAACCATACCAATAGACATTGTGACATGTCCGGTCCATGAGGTGAAACACAGCGAATAATGCTATGTTGTTGTCGAACATACCGACAGACTTACGGCAACCATACCAATAGACATTGTGACACGTCCGGTCCATGAGGTGAAACACAGCGAATAATGCTATGTTGTTGTTGAACATACCGACAGACTTACGGCAACCATACCAATAGACATTGTGACACGTCCGGTCCATGAGGTGAAACACAGGTCATAAATCAACCTGAGCCAGGAATTTTGATTCCCTGTGTTTTGCCCAGTGTGAACACATGGGACTGTGTCAGGATTCAGGGAAATTACTGTTTTTAGATCACCTAATTTCTTCCTGTGTGTTACCAGGGTCCTATGAGTAAAGAATAGTGACATTGTGACCTTCCAAGCATGTCGTAAGAGGCGACTAAGGAGGTTGATCGATGGCTTGACAAGCTGTCATTGTAAAGAGTATTGTTATGGAAACAGCGCCATAGATTTTAGAAGCAGTGATCTCTGCAATATGTGCCATTTTGGCATGCAAGGTTTCTGTTTTTGAGATTGTGGTTCTGCCCTATGTGCCGTCTTCGGGTCGAAAGGACAATAGAGATAGAATTACATTTAAGTGGTAATAAATTACCATTGTATCGTAACAGAGAGAGATATAGATATGTATTGTAATCTAGGGTTAAAACATGTCAACATTCACCTCCATACAAGTTACATAACCTACAAGTCAACATCAAGATAAATGGAAAGAGTCTAGAGACAGATGAGGAATATAATTTTCTTAAACATGTAATAGCAAGTTATAGAATATATGAGACAGAATTAAATAAAAGAATTGGAATAGTAAAAATTGTTTTCTTAACTTGAAAGATATACTCGGATTTCATCAAGGCAAATAACAATAGAAATAAAAGTGGGAATAATAAAATGTTATATCTGCTCAATATTTCTGTGTGGTAGGAAACAGGGACACTGAAGAAGAAAACTAGAGTCCTTGAAATGTGCATTTACTCAGGTAGTACAACAGTTCTCACCACATCAGCCCATCTGTTTTGATGCAGACTGCTTCCAGGGGCCTAACTACCATCTGTTTTGATGCAGACTGCTACCAGGGGGCCTAACTACCATCTGTTTTGATGCAGACTGCTTCCAGGGGGCCTAACTACCATCTGTTTTGATGCAGACTGCTTCCAGGGGGCCTAACTACCATCTGTTTTGATGCAGACTGCTTCCAGGGGGCCTAACTATCATCTGTTTTGATGCAGACTGCTACCAGGGGGCCTAACTACAAATGGAAAAGAAAAGAGCATTTCAAGTTTTGTTGTTTTATGTTTATTTGAGCATGATATGAAAAGTGGAAGTGGGCTCTGTACGTATGCAATGGGTAGAGTCATTGCAGAAGTTGAAAATATGTAACGTCACCTTTGTCTACGTCCCAGAACATGCGGGAGTATGGAGAAATGAAAGAGCAGAAAGGTTGGCTAGCCGTGCTATTGTTGAGGACGGATCAACCAATGGATCCTGTGGACATCATCAATGCCCTCCGGGAAGTGGGAAGGACACATGACTTCGACAACCATGAGTCCATGTCACTCCTTCGGATGAAAGAGATGGGAGTTAAGATGGTCACAGCCAGAAACGAGAAACTTAGTGGACGTGTAAGAAGACTAACCAACCAACACAGAACTGGAGTTGTCAGTCGCTGGATACTGCAAGACTTGCCGAGGAGGGGATCTGAGCACCTATGAACACGTTCAGAGTGCAATGATGATGACCCGCTAATAACTCAATAACTGAGGAGGGGATCTGAGCACCTATGAACACGTTCGGAGTGCAATGATGATGACCCGCTAATAACTCAATAACTGAGGAGGGGATCTGAGCACCTATGAACACGTTCGAAGTCCAATGATGATGACCCGCTAGTAACTCAATAACTGAGGAGGGGATCTGAGCACCTATGAACACGTTCGGAGTGCAATGATGATGACCCGCTAATAACTCAATAACTGAGGAGGGGATCTGAGCACCTATGAACACGTTCGAAGTCCAATGATGATGACCCGCTAGTAACTCAATAACTGAGGAGGGGATCTGAGCACCTATGAACACGTTCGGAGTGCAATGATGATGACCCGCTAATAACTCAATAAGTCAATATTTGTTATAAGAGGATGGTCTTTGACATTACGAAGTACTGAATCTTTGGTGATAAAGAGGATGGTCTTCAGCATTACAGGTATTGAATTTTTTATGATAAAGTGGATAGTTCTCAGCATTACAAAGAACTGAATCTCTGATTCTTCTACTGCGATAATGGCTCATTCAGACTAGGTCTCCAGACTCTCTTATGAAGGCAGTTGTCTGTTTCAGTGATTCAGTTGCCTCATAGAGTTTCTCTTTCATGGAGGTGGGCGTGGACCACATTGTTCTCCTCAGGTCTGTGAACTGGGGGCAATCCTGTAGAACATGCTTTGTTGTTATGTTATCCAGGGTACAGTGGCATTGGCTGGTAGTTCCTATTTTGAGCTTGGTGAACATGTGGTTTCTCATTTTGTTGTAGCCAGTGCATAGGCAAAGTATGATGACTTGATTCTTCCTAAATCTTGGATGATAAAGTGGATAGCCTTCAGCATTACAAAGTACCGAATCTTTGATGATAAAGTGGATAGTCTTCAACATTACAAACTACTGAATCTTTGATGATAAAGTGGATAGTCTTCAACATTACAAACTACTGAATCTTTGATGATAAATGGATAGTCTTCAACATTACAAAGTACTGAATCTTTGATGATAAAGTTGATTGTCTTCAATACTACAAAGTTTTGAGTCTTTGAAAACAAAGTGGTTAGTGTATGTCTGCTGACTATCAACTGTGAGCATTTTTGTAAAAAAAAAAAACTAACATGTCTATGGTGTTCATTTTTGATCTCCACAATTGATCATTTCCTGCTAGTTGTTGTAGGTCTTGGCTGTATCTTAGTCCCATGGTTTATCCTTCCCTAGTAATTGTTCTGTGTAGAGTTTCTTTCAGTCTAACTTGTTTTCTTTTACCAGATGGTTTCCACATGAATGCCTGATGGGGAATTCTTTCTTCCTTCATTCTCAGCACATGACCAATGTATTTCCAATGCCTTCTTCTTATAAAACTCTACGGGTGTACATCATTTCTTTGTCACATTATTCCATTATTTGAAATATATTCTCTCCAACTTTTTCTTCTGAGACATTTGTTTTCAAAATTCATTTCATTTGTGGGTTAAATGTTCTGTTTCAGTAACGGTTGATCTTTTCTGATGATGTTGTTGGGGCACTGATGAACTCTTTCCGTGTTGAAGCTTTTTATCAATGCAATGGAACAGATGTCAGAGACAAGATGTTTCATGTTTTAAGAATCATTCTACATATTTATATTTATCTAACATGTTACGCATTATTTTTTGAATTTTTAGATAATTGAACAATGTATTATATGTCACCAAAACCAAGATGATGCAAAATATGTAAAAAAAAGAATACCGTTCACACTAATCAAATTGAGAGTGACGCACTATGCAGCGAAACGTACGGAAAGAGTTTACTGTCCGTATCATGAGAGATGTTAAACAATGCCTCCATCTTGAACTGGAAGCAATGAAAATAGGTACCAGACTTGTTTTTCCTACTGACACAATGTCCCTCAATAATCGAAGCTAATTGGTGGTGTAAGGTAAGCAGTCATATACTGGTTTGGTGGGTCTGGGTTCAGTTCCCAGGTATAGCTTCTTTGTTTACCCCATGTCTTTGTAATTGGGCACCAGGTGGTATGGCCTGATGTGATACTGACCATGTCACCCATAACTATGTTGATAATCATTACAAAATATGGACTGCAGCACGATATTCCCCATAATAAACACACTGAACTGGTGTCCTTTACTGGATTTTTTTTGTTTATTTTTTTTTTTTTTTTTTTTTTTTGTTGACCCTACTTTACTACAAGGTCCGGCTTGTGACGATGATAATATTTTTTATGTTGATAGCAATGAATGTTGACGATGCTGTACAATTCTTCCCACATTTTAAATATTTTTTAATGAAATTTGCAACAACAAAAAAATGTATTACGAGTTACTATGCCTTCATTTTTCTAGAGTTACCCTTAAGAAATGTCACTAAACATGTTTGTAATTTATGTATCAACAGACATATAGTTTTCATTCCTAGCATAACCTCATATATCTGCATCATTGTATGTATACCAAAAGGCGACATAAAACTATAAATATTGTATGTCCATTTAAGTATTCTTGACGTATTTGTATTGTATAGTATTCTAAATATGTCTTATTTATTTCCTTTGTTTGCTGTGGATTTTCAGTTTGTTATTTTATTTCTCAAAGGTGAAGTTTTGTGTCAAGTTATATCTTTATGAGCTGTGAATTTGCTGTCTGTGAAATGATATATTTTAGAGCTGTCAACGTGGTGTCTGTCGCAATATTTAGGTTTAGTACAATGAGCTTGTTCTCTGTCACATTATTTAGGTTTAGTACAATGAGCTTTTTCTCTGTCACATTATTTAGGTTTAGTATAATGAGCTTGTTCTCTGTCACATTATTTAGGTTTTTACAATGAGCTTGTTCTCTGTCACATTATTTAGGTTTTTACAATGAGCTTGTTCTCTGTCACATTATTTAGGTTTAGTCTATCTATCTATTGACCTTTCGAGCCGTAACCGGCCCATAGGGCGTAGACCAAGATACACCTTCTCCTATATGAATTTTTGTTCTAGCAGTTTTCTTTTAAAGATATTTTATCAAATCTCGCCATCTGTCTCTGTTCTGTGCAAGCAGTTCTATCTCATTGAGGGAGCCGATTCCTGCTGCTCTTGCCTCTCTCATCAATGTTCTTCTCAGTGTCTCCCTGGGTCTTCCTCTTTTTCTTTTACCTGTTGTTTCCCATATGAGGGCTTGCTTTGCTATTCGATTTAGGTTTAGTACAATGAGCTTTTTCTCTGTCACATTATTTAGGTTTTTACAATGAGCTTGTTCTCTGTCACATTATTTAGGTTTAGTACAATGAGCTTTTTCTCTGTCACATTATTTAGGTTTAATATAATGAGCTTGTTCTCTGTCACATTATTTAGGTTTTTACAATAAGCTTGTTCTCTGTCACATTATTTAGGTTTAGTACAACGAGCTTGCTCTCTGTCACATTATTTCTATCTATCTATTGACCTTTCGAGCCGTAACCGGCCCATAGGGCGTAGACCAAGATACACCTTCTCCTATATGAATTTTTGTTCTAGCAGTTTTCTTTTAAAGATATTTTATCAAATCTCGCCATCTGTCTCTGTTCTGTGCAAGCAGTTCTATCTCATTGAGGGAGCCGATTCCTGCTGCTCTTGCCTCTCTCATCAATGTTCTTCTCAGTGTCTCCCTGGGTCTTCCTCTTTTTCTTTTACCTGTTGTTTCCCATATGAGGGCTTGCTTTGCTATTCGATTATTATCTATTATCTCTGTCACATTATTTAGGTTTAGTACAACGAGCTTGCTCTCTGTCACATTATTTAGGTTTAGTATAATGAGCTTGTTCTCTGTCACATTATTTAGGTTTTTACAATGAGCTTGTTCTCTGTCACATTATTTAGGTTTAGTACAATGAGCTTGTTCTCTGTCACATTATTTAGGTTTAGTACAATGAGCTTGTTCTCTGTCACATTATTTAGGTTTTTACAATGAGCTTGTTCTCTGTCACATTATTTAGGTTTAGTACAATGAGCTTGTTCTCTGTCACATTATTTAGGTTTTTACAATGAGCTTGTTCTCTGTCACATTATTTAGGTTTAGTACAATGAGCTTGTTATCTGTCACATTATTTAGGTTTAGTACAATAAGCTTCGGTTGGCTTACCACGGCAACAGCCGGGGTTCGTAATCCTGGCGAGGACACCTGGGTTTTACTAATTCCCTAAAAATTAGTAGGAGCCGCGATAGCTCAGTGGTTAGTGAACTGGACTACTACGGACAAGGGGTAGGGTTCGATCCCAACCGACGGCTCCGGGTTCACCCAGCCTTAAATGGGTACCGGATTTTTTCTGGGAAAGTAAAAGCAGCACGGGCGTAATACCGACCACATTACCCCAAAAATCATGTGCTGAAGGTCTGTAAAATATAGGGTCACTAACACCATATTTCCCTATACGCCACTTGGCGTGACGGGGGGTACTTTACTTTACTTACAATAAGCTTGTTCTCTGTCACATTATTTAGGTTTTTACAATGAGCTTGTTCTCTGTCACATTATTTAGGTTTTTAGGTTTAGTACAATGAGCTTGTTCTCTGTCACATTAATTAGGTTTATTACAATGAGCTTGTTCTCTGTCACATTATTTAGGTTTATTACAATGAGCTTGTTCTCTGTCACATTATTTAGGTTTAGTACAATGAGCTTGTTCTCTGTCACATTATTTAGATTTTAACTGTGAATATGATAAATGTCATGTTATATCGTTTAGATGAGTGAATTTGCTGTTTTCACCAATATTCACTTTTTAGAGCAGTAAATTGTTGTCTTAAACCAATATTAATTTTTAGAGCTGTGAATTTGCTGTTTTCACCAATATTCAATTTGACAGCTGTGAGTTTGCTAATGCTAAAGTTCACTTTTAAAGCAATGAATTTGCTGTCACCAATCTTCACATCTAGAGCTGTAAACACATTATCTGTGGCATATTTCACTTTATAGCAGTGAGAAAGTAATAGTAAAGAACCCCTGTCACGCCAAGTGACGTATAGGGAAACATGGTGTTAGTGACCCTATATTTTACAGACCTTCAGCACATGATTTTTGGTGTAATGTGGTCGGTATTACGCCCGTGCTGCTTTACTTTCCCAGAAAAAAATCTAGTACCCATTTAAGGCTGGGTGAACCCGGAAGCCGTCGTTTGGGATCGAACCCTACCCCTTGTCCGTGGTAGTCCAGTTCACTAACCACTGAGCTATCGCGGCTCCCTTTATAGCAGTGAATATCTTATTATATCTTTTACAGATGTGGACATTATTTCTTTCAGTGCAACTACATAGCAATCTGCCACAATTTATGTTCTTTCTTTGTCCTAAAAACAGAGAACTTATTTGTATATTTTGTTTGTGATATTTCTGATATCATATTTATTCTGATACCAAACTCATGGCATTCATCACTGTCATTGTTATCAGTTTGTTCTTATTTTCAAGTCGTCTTATTATTTGCTCCTTTGTTCTTATTGTATTATTTTGTCAATATTTGTTTCATTACTAAAAATGTCGTTCTCCAAAATTTGGAAATCTGGTACTTATTTTTTTAATACGTTTATTTTTTTTTGGTTATAAATAAAAGATGCCTTTTTCTCTGGTCACCCTGCGGTTGAAGTGTGTTCTATGATGGTCTCCGCACCAGGATGGTCATTCTGGTTTCTTAGTGTGGTTTTGTTGCTGATACTGTTTTGTGAGTATACTGGGTGGGCGGGGGGAGAAACACACTCGTCGGTTGGTTCGTTTCCCAGCCGGGCTTGTTTTTTTTTTTTTGTCCTCTCGGCTCATGCAGGTCTGAATTTACCCAGTCTTTGAAAGTGGGAGCCGGATTTTTTTTTTTCTGGAAAGGTTTGCCGTCCTGACGTTGTGTTGACCATAGTCACTGTTATTTGTGCAGATGGTCTTAGGATTATATGAGCTTTTTTTGTGCTTTTCTTCTTGTAAAACTGGGCTTCAATATTTTCTCCTAACAAAATGTAGACTTTAACATAGTTTTCTCCATACAATATGTGGACTTTAACATAGTTTTCTCCATACAATATGTGGACTAACATAGTTTTCTCCATACAATATGTGGACTTTAACATAGTTTTCTCCGTACAATATGTAGACTTTAACATAGTTGTCTCCATTAGTTACGAAAACACCAAGGGCCATCCACAAAAAAAATGGGTTGATGGAATATTAGAAACACTAGGAAACATAACATCAGGAGAGACCAACAGAAGAGCAAAAGATGGATTGATGGAATATTAGAAGCACTAGGAAACATAACAGCAGGAGAGACCAACAGAAGAGCAAAAGATGGATTGATGGAATATTAGAAACACTAGGAAACATAACAGCAGAAGAGACCAACAGAAGAGCAAAAGATTAAACTTTATCTCCCCTTGACGCTGAAAAGCAAATGAGGAAGGAAAGAAGAAGGACACCCACTCCCCTGTTCACTGTGTGGATTACAAAAGCTGTGAAAATGTTTTTAACCAAAACACAAATTGTTTCCAATTGTGACATATGACAGATCGTCACATTTTTCCATTTCATTGTTTGCCATTTTCATTTGTATTTATCCTTGATTTGTTCCCCCCCCCCTCCCCTTTGAATGCAGTTCATCTGTGTTGTTGTATTTATTTATACGCACTCTTGTATGATGATAAATATTTATATGTTGTGTTGTGTTTATAGCGCTGGCTCGTTTATTGTTGCATTTGAATCTCTGACGGTTTTATCTGCGACTGATTTTAAGATGATTGTCGAACAGTTATGATATGAGTAGTAGTTGCTGTCAGAGAGGATTACAGAGTCGATGTGTGGGTCAGACAGTTGACTCATAGCCTGGCTAGAGGTTATTTATTCTGTTTGGTGTTGTCACTTGTTGTGGCCCTCTTGGATTGACATTTTGATTTGATTGACATTTTAATGAGGTTTCTGCTCACAGGAATAAAAGTCAAATGTCACTTGTTACAGCTGTCTAATGTTTTCTTTATACATGCAATATTGTGTGTGTTATCCTCTTGTGTGTTTTCTTTATTCATGCAATATTTTGTGTGTTATCCTCTTTCTGTGTTTTCTTTATTCATGCAATATTTTTGTGTGTTATCCTCTTTCTGTGTTTTCTTTATTCATGCAATATTTTGTGTGTTATCTTCTTGTGTGTTTTCTTTATTCATGCAAAATTGTGTGTGTTATCCTCTTGTGTGTTCTATTTATTCATGCAATCGTTTATATGTTAGTATCTGACAGTGTCCACCAATGAATTGTAGTGAGAGGTCAGGGACCAATAAAGAACTGACCACCATCAGACATTACCCAACAATGAATTGTAGTGAGAGCTCAGAGACCAATAAAGAACTGACCACCATCAGATACTGTCCACCAATGAATTGTAGTGTGAGGTCAGAAACCAATAAAGAACTGACTACCATCAGACATTACCCACCAATGAATTGTAGTGAGAGGTCAGGGGCCAATAAAGAACTGACTACCATCAGACATTACCCACCAATGAATTGTAGTGAGAGGTCAGGGGCCAATAAAGAACTGACTACCATCAGACATTACCCACCAATGAATTGTAGTGAGAGGTCAGGGAAAAATAAAGAACTGACTATCATCAGACATTACCCACCAATGAATTGTAGTGAGAGGTCAGGGACCAATAAAGAACTGACCACCATCAGACATTACCCACCAATGAATTGTAGTGAGAGCTCAGAGACCATTAAAGAACTGACTACCATCAGACATTACCCACCAATGAATTATAGTGAGAGGTCAGGGACCAATAAAGAACTTACCACCATCAGATACTGTCCACCAATGAATCGTTGGGAAGGGCCAGGTCATATATTCATTTATGGCCTATATGGACAGACAATGGATACCATGTTTCTCTATAACCATAGAGTCTCCGCGTCGTGTAGTGATTTCACCTCAGATATTCTACTTTGCTATATTGTCAAACCATCCACTATCTTTTTCTGAAGCAAATGTTTAGCGTGTTTTAAACAGTCTATAAGCGGGGACCGATTTGGTCTCGAGACAAGACGCTGGCCTCGAGACAGAGAGGTCGTGGGTTCAAATTCCGGCAGCACGCACCAGTTGAGATTTTTATTTATGATTTCTCTCTGCGGCAACATCCCTTGGTCTCAGCTTCGATGCCAGGCTCCTGGCTTGAAACGTCAATTACTCATCAACGGGAAAAAATATGAGTACCTCCGAAGACGGGGTTATCATTTATATGCCTGTGCAAGGAGGGACCCCTGTACACACAGCTGCCATGTTAAAACGGATTAACATTCGCAATGCTGACAATCAATAAATAACAATAATATATTATAAATTATTTATATATAAATCGATAAATGTAAATCAATTGATGCTTCTTCTACTCACCAACACTACGTCACCTTACTGCTAACTGTATTTTGTTTTGTTGCAGTTTTTGCTGTGACTATAACAGTAATTTTATCAACAGTATCTTATGCAACAAATCTATGTCAATAAAAATGAGAAAGAGAGTTCATCGGTGCTATATAGAACCAATTCTGATCGATGGAAGCGAATCGTGGACAGTAGACAAACAAATGAAAAGACGATTAGAGGCCACAGAGATGGGATTTCTCAGAAGAATGTTGAAAGTTCCCTGGACAGATAGAAAGACCAAAGAGGAAATTCTCAAAGAGGCCAACACAAAAAGGGAGCTCTTAAAAAAAAACATTAGAAAGAAGCAATCAAAATTTTTCAGGCACATCATGAGAAGAGGAAAGTTGGAATACTTGGTTACAACTGGCAAAATAAAAGGAAAGAGAGAACGCGGACGACAAAGAGAGAAAATACTGGATAGCTTGGTGTCATGGCATGGAAAACAGTCAACAACAGAACTGATACGATGCACTGTAGATAGAAGATTGTGGAGGGACATGATCACCTACGCCAACCGGTATGGCACATGATGATGATGATAACAGTAGTATATTTACACTGCTTACTATTTTGTTTACAGTCAAAGGATTACCTTCATTGCACAACAGACAATACCACCGTGTTCAGATCCCCTCCTCAGCACGTTTCACAGTCTGAAGCACCCACGCCACACACAAGCGAACATGAACGAAACAATGTCACTGTGGCTAAAGTTGGTTTCACAGATGCAAGAGCTCCACTGCACCAGCAAAGACCTTGGCCATGACGTCAGTATCACTGGTTCTTTGGTTATGGAAGGCCCCGGTATCACTGCAAACGAATTAAAATCCATAATTGCTCAACCGCCCGTGCCAGCGTAATCATCCGAATTAATATCTCATCTCCCAAACAAAGAAAGGTAACTGTAGTCCCCATCGTAGCAGTCTCAGCACACGCAAAAAGACATAAGGCGAAACCGCGCAGAAAATGAACACAGCAAACCGTTCCCTGTCATACGATATCATCATTTATCGTAAACAATTGGAATATCGAAACATGATCAAAACGGACGAGACACACAGCTCACTGTGTGCACATGGCACTTAATTCAGTAGCTCCTGCAACAAGCCGGACTTGGAATATGAGGAAACTGCAACAAGGAACACTTTTCAGACATAGCCTTCAATTGTTCCCGCCGCCTATCCACCATATACCGGAAGTCAGTATATGCTTTGCTCTGACTACAGTAAAACTTCAAGCTATGTATCTAGTCTGTAGTAGAGAAAAGAATTCTTAAATGTTATGTACAGCCAGTCTTAACATATGGATGTGAATCATGGACAATAGGGCAACAGACAAGAAAATCACTGGAGTCTGTAGAAATGTGGTTTTACAGAAGAATGTTGAGAATACCATGGACAACTAAGAAGGGTAATGAAAACGTTCTGAAAGAGGTCAAAGCAAAAAGAGAGCTAATTTCCAATATTAGGAAAAAACAATCATCATTTTTTGGCCATGTAATGAGAAGAGAACAACTGGAATATATTGTAACAACGGGGAAAATTGAGGGACGAAGAGATAGAGGGAAGCAAAGAGAAAAGATATCCGCCCGTGCGCTGCTCCGGGGCCCGAAAGGGGAGTAAAGAATAGCGGCACTGTACCCTACCAGGCATGTTCGTAAGAGGCGAGAAGAGATAAATTCGCAGTCACAATATCAAACAAATACCAAGTCCTCCAACAACTAGAAAATACAATAAATGTAGAAGATCATTGGAAACAGGTAAAGGATATATGGAAAGAGGCATGCGAAGAAACACTGGGGAAAAGAGAACGCCAGAATAAGGCATGGATGACAGCAGAGACCCTGGATAAAATTAAAGAAAGAAAGAACAAGAAAGCAGACATAAATAAAACCAAAACGATAAGTAATAAAGCCGATACAAGAAGCTTACACAGAGGTGAACAAAGAAGTGAGAAGCTGCATTAAAAGGTATAAGAGGAAATTGAGTTATTGAGTTATTTGCGGGTCATCATCATAGCACTCCGAACATGTCCATAGGTGCTCAGATCCCCTCCTCAGCAATTCCCTCAGTGTCCAGCGACTGACGACTCCAGTTCTATGTTGGTTGATAAGTCTTCTTACACGCCCACTAAGTTTCTCATTTCTGGTTGTGCCCATCTTAACTCCCATTTCCATCATCCGAAGAAGTGACGTTGATCTGTGTTTGTCGAAGTCCTGTGCTCTTCCCACATCTCGAAGGGCATTGATGATGTCCGCCCGATCCATCGGTTGCCCGTCCTCAACGACAGCGCAGCTAGCCAACCTGTCCGCTCTTTCATTTCCCCATACTCCCACATGTCCAGGGACATAGACAAAGGTGACCTTACGTATTTTGGATTTCTTCAACGACTCTACCCATTGCATGCGTACAGAGCCCGCCTCCACTTTCTTAATGATGCTCATCGAATCACTCAGTATACATGCGTGGGTGTAGTCTTGTGACTCTAACCATTTGAATGCCTTGGTCACTGCCATCGCCTCCATTGTCATGCTACTCGTGGTCATGACGTATGCACCACTGTCTTCCTTGACTATGCTGCCTGCCGAGCGTGCTGTAAATGCCCATGCACTTCTTTGGTGTCGTCTTACAGATCCGTCTGTATAGATGACTGCATCTTTCTCATCGGTGTTATCGCAGATGAGACCGTTGACCTCAGCATTAATCGCGACCGGGTTCTGTTCCCTACTTTTCCTGTCGAGTGTGACAATACACGAGAAAGTCCCCTTGAATGACGTAGGCACCGGTATCCACTCCTCACCAACGCTATTATTGGTAAGCCCACAGACCTGTTTGATGACATCTTCTGCTCGGTCCACCCATGATTTGCCTCTTTTTAGCCTGTCACCTTTCTCTGTGTTGAGCACGTGGTGCAATGGATGCTCTGTATCTGTACTAATCTTCAGGTATGCTCAAGCCCTGTAGATATTGATCCTGTCATCCATGGTTGGAAAGTAAAAAAGATACCTCATTGCTACACAGGGAGTGTCCCTCGTACATCCCAGGATAATGCGCATGGCTTCATTTTGTATTTTCTCCAGCCTATCAATTTGAGTCGTACTGACAGTAAGAATTGCCAGGGCATATTCGATAGGTGCGAGGACTAATCCCTGGAACAGAAGAGTAAGTAGCCTCTGCTCGATGTTGGCAGCTGCCATGACCTTCCAGGCGGATAATCCTTTGCGGGATTTTGTTATCACATGGTCGACGTGGTCCCGAAAACACAGGCTGCGATCAAACTTAACTCCGAGGTATGTCATCGAACTTGTTCCTGGTCACCTCATCAGCTCCCATTCCTACTACCGGTGTGGTCGTATGAACGATATGTTTGTTAATAAGAGGAAATATATAGATGAACTAGCTAAAGAGGCAGAAGAAGCAGCAAATAAATGGAATATGAAAGAACTGTACAACAGCACAAAGAAATTAAGTGGAAAATACAAACAGATCAGTGCCAGGAAAAATATTAAGCAGAATTATTCTGGAGAGATTAAAAGAGGCCATAGAGAAACATTTGAGAGATGAACAAGCAGGTTTTAGGAAGAACAGATCATGTGCTGATCAAATAACTACTCTACGTATAATAGTTGAACAAAGTTTAGAACTAAAATCCCCACTTTATATTGGATTCATAGATTACGAAAAGGCATTTGATAGTTTAGACAGAAGAATGCTTTGGAAGTGCTGAGTCATTACGGAATTCCCATAAAGTTTGTTAACCTGATAAAAACAGTGTATGAAGGAACGAAATGTAGTGTGGTGCATGAAGGACAGCTTACAGAAGCATTTGAAATAAGAACAGGAGTAAGGCAGGGATGTCTTCTGTCTCCATTTCTCTTTCTACTGGCCATAGATTGGATTATGAAAATAACTCAAAACAACAGAAATGGAATCCAGTGGTCACTGACCAAACAACTTGATGATTTAGACTTTGCTGATGATATAGCTCTCCTATCACACAGCCATCAACAGATGCATGATAAAATGAACATATTTGATGAGAGATCACAACAGCTAGGACTGAAGATTAATAGAGATAAGACCAACATTATGAGAATTATTACAGTTGGCAATAACCAAATAAAACTAGGAGAAATACCTCTATTAGATGTACAATCTTACATATATCTGGGCAGTAATATAGATAAAGAGGGAGGAACAGAAAATGATACCAAAATAAGGATATTAAAAGCAAGAGGAGCATTCATTGCACTGGGAAACATGGAAATCCAAAGAAATTAGGTTAAATACAAAAATTAAAATTTTGAACTCAAATGTTAATGCGGTCCTATTATATGGTTGTGAAACATGGAGAACAACAAAATTGGCAATCACCAATCACGAAGATACAGACTTTCATAAATGGATGCTTACGTAGAATAAAAGGATGGAAATGGCAGGATAAAATCACTAACATAGAATTATGGAAATGTTGCTTGAGGCTACACTATACAGAAATATCCGAACATTTCTAGATAGTGGTCTGAGCACATATGGGTGTAAACTCGCGTGCTAAGACGCCGGTTCAAGTCTCGTACTTTACCTTTATGGAAATGTACCAGTCAAATACCAGTGGATAAAGAGATACAGCGAAGACGATGGCGCTGGATAGGACACGCACTACGGAAGCCAACTGAGAGTATTACACAACAGGCCCTTTTCTGGAATCCCCAGGGGAAAAGACAAAGAGGAATACCAAGGAATTCTTGGAGAAGACAGACAGAAGTAGAGATAAAGATGATGGGGAAGACATGGAATGATTTTATAAGAATGGCAAAAAACAGAACGACTTGGAAAGTGTTTGTTGAAGATCTATGCTCCACAGGGAGCTAAAAAGGTAGAAGAAGAAGAAAGAGAAAGGATACCAGAAAGCTGACAGAAGGTCAACAACAGAAATGATAAATAACTGTCGTGATCGAAAGTTGTGGAGAGACATGATCACCTACGCCAGCAGGCCCGGTACGTGATGATGATGATATGAAGTAGACGTGTTGTAGAAAGGAAGTGGAAGTACGGTTCAATTTATGACGACTCAATTATTTGTAATGGGAGGTGAAAGACCTAACAACAATAACACAACTTATTCAATAAACTCTAAATCTCCACCCAGATCTACTTCAAGTTGATTAGACAGCAACCAAATCCACTTGCCAGCCTTTTCAACATAAAAATGTCAGCAATTAAAAGCAGTTCTCTTCATTTTTTTTTCATTGAGTGCCGTCTCCGTATTTGAAGGTTGGCTACCATGGAGCGCCATTCCTATCTTTCTCTTACATTGATGGTGCAGGTTGTCATAGGCTGTCTTGTCCATCTTTTGATGTTACTGGTCCATGTTAGTCTTGGCCTGCCTCTGCCCTTATTACATTGTATTTTCCCCTCAAAGATTACTTTTAGTATGCTGATTTTGGAAGGATTGGACTTCCGTCTCCAAGATGGTGGAACTCGTTCACGTTCTCTCGACCGCTGCACAAGTTGCATTTGGGGTCTGATTAATTTCGGCTCTCCATTGAAATTTTCTGCGTTAAAGTTAAAATGATGTTTTACTTTACACATCTGCGCCGGTGAAGCGGTGTCGTACGCACGGCAATATTCCTTTTTGACAAGTCAAGCGTTGTGAATGCGACCTTCCACCGTCTAGAGTTGATATGCGGTTTACGTCACATTGAGTGCTGTTCAATGACAGTTGTTGGAATTATTTGACGCAAGTCATTTACATGTTACAACTCATTAGTGTGAATTGCTCCGTCAAGTCAGCCGAAGTTTTATCTCATTAGGGAATTTGTACTGTGTTTCGTTCGTTGTAGGCTGCATCCACTAAAGTAAACAGGAATCTATGGACGAAGCCATTGCTGTGTGTGCTACGTCATTATAATGGCTCATCATATACCCCTAGACCGGCCATACGCTAATCTTACGGTCTGTTGTTTGATGTGTGACGGGGATAATCCGACGACTGTGTTTTATATGCTCGGAATTGGAGTAAAAAAACGATGGCCTAACATCATCAAGCGCTATACATTTTTAAAAATATGGCGATCATCATTTTCAGGAGGTTGTGAACTTCCGCTCAATATGGTGGATAGGCGGCAGGAACCATTGACGGCTATGTATGAAAATTGTTCCTTGTTGCAGATTCCTCATATTCCAAGTCCGGCTTGTTGCAGGAGCTACTGAGTTATGTGCTCTGTGCACACCGTGAGCTGTGCATATCATCCGTTTTGATTATGTTTCGATATTCTAATTATTTACGATGAATGATGGTATCGTATGACAGGGAACAGTTGGCTGTGTTCACTTTCTGTGCGGTTTCGCCTTATGTGTTTGGGCGTGTGCTGAGACTGCTATGAAGGGGACTACAGCTACATTTCTTTGTTTGGGAGATGAGTTAGTAATTCGGATGATTCCACTGGCACGGGAGGTTGAGCATTTGTGGATTTTAATTAGTTTGCAGTGATACCGGGGCCTTCCATAACCAAAGACTGTTGTATTTTTTTAAAAGAAGTTTTTGATGACAGTTTGTGTCCAGTTTCTAAAGAGAAAGTTTTTGATGACAGTTTGTGTGTAGTTTCTGAAGAGAAAGTTTTTGATGACAGTTTGTGTGTAGTTTCTGAAGAGAAAGTTTTTGATGACAGTTTGTGTGAAGTTTCTGTAGAGAATGTTTTTGATGACAGTTTGTGTGTAGTTTCTGAAGAGAAAGTTTTTGATGACAGTTTGTGTGAAGTTTCTGTAGAGAATGTTTTTTATGACAGTTTGTGTGTAGTTTCTGAAGAGAAAGTTTTTGATGACAGTTTGTGTGAAGTTTCTGTAGAGAATGTTTTAATTATTATATTATAAATTATAATGGGGGAGTATATGTAGGAAATAAATATTAGGAATCATTCTGATGATAATAATAAATCGAATGAATGGAAATATGTGCATGGTAGCTGGCACTTAACCAGTTGATAGCATTGAAAGATAAATATAATTGGTTATTTTGTAAAGATTAAAGTTTGTTACACGCAATTTGTGTTATGGAGTGTAGTGCGACCTACAACAATTCACTTATGTCTGTTCCTTAAATTCTCTCTTCTCAGAGCACCCTTTTAATTTGTTTTAAAATGATAAATCCTGCAAATGATGTTCAAAATATACAAGATTCATAATTCAACATATTACATGTGATAATAACCCCAGGGTATTAAGTTAGCGTCAGAGTGGATTAATGTTTTGAAGGAAAGGGCTAGTTCCTAGATGCAGGTTCGTCACAATATAATATTAAGTTAGTTTCAGACTGGATAAATGGATTATTTTGTATTAACGGGAAGGGTTTAAATAAACCAACAAAGACAACCCAAAAAGTAAATTTTCCGAACATAGAGATTTAGTTCTCCGTGGTTTTGTAGTTTCTCTAAGTAACATTAATCCCATAATTGCAAATCGAGTTGGGTGAGCAGCCAAATCAATGTTTCCCCTGAGTGTGGTCGCCAGATGTAACATAGGTTGTCAGATTATTGGACAGATGTCACCAATATTGTCCAGCAAAGAGATAACATGAGGCAAAACGGGCACTGAATGATGCAGTCTTCATTCCAGCTTTGTGTTGTTAATGCCTGACCTGGACAATAGACTCAAGAACAAAATTTGAAAGAAAAGAAGTTTCGTTACTTGCTCATGGCTTCAACAGATATATATAATGGATTAGTAACTTTGTATCATTTGGCTTCGTGATCGTATAGTGGATTTATTGATTTACTGCTTGTTGTGTTTCTTGTATTGTTGATATTATTATTATCCTTAAGCACTCTTACCTTTCAGAACACTTCCTAATGTAAATATCAGGCCTACAACATATATATATATATATATATATATATATATATATATATATATATATATATATATACAATTGACAAGGCATAAGGTGTTATACAACACCAACTTCTATTTATTATATATTTCCTATTGGAGTACATAAGTCACAGCTACTTGGCGGTTTGAACAGCCGCATTATCACTAATCACAAATGTATCTATGTACACAAATCAAATGGGAGCCGCGATAGCTCAGTGGTTAGTGAACTGGGCTACAAAGGACAAGAGTTAGGGTTCGATCCCAACCGACGGCTTCCATTTCACCCAGCCTTTAATGGCTACCTGATTTTTTTCTGGGAAAGTAAAGCGACACGGGCGTAATACCGACCACATTACCCCAAAATCTGGTGACATAGCGTCTGTCCTATATCTATAATAATTCCTACACCCATGTGTGATCTTGACACATGATCTATTTTTAACCTTTCTTCTCTGGTCCCTCAGTAACCATCTACAAATACATTGGTCTGACCTTGACTTTGATAATGTCCCTGTCCCCATCTACAAAATAACCACTACTGAAATGAATTGTGTTAGACGCGTGACACGAAACATTATCAGAAATATGATCACATGTGAAGTTGTGATTAAAAAAAGCTGGGAGTAATTTCTACCTTTGAACACTTATAGAAACAACAGATAAAATGGTTTTGACATACGGTAGGACAGAAAGATCAAAATATGGTGCAAAGAGTCCTCAACAAATGCTACGAGACCACCAGACACAAGCGCTGACCTAGAAAAAGATAGATTGATGGAATATTAGAAACATTAGGAAATGTAACAGCAGGAGAGGCCAACAGACATGACCATACTGGCGTAGGTGATCATGTCTCTCCACAACTTTTGATCTCGGCAGCTATTTATCATGTCTGTTGTTGACCTTCTGCCAAGCCATTTTTTTAAAGCTGTCTGTTATTTTTTCTCTTTGCTTCCCTCTATCTCTTCGTCCCTCAATTTTTCTAGTTGTTACAATATATTCCAGTTGTTCTCTTCTCATTATATGGCCAAAAAATGATGATTGTTTCTTCCTAATATTTGAAATTAGCTCTCTTTTTGCCTTGACCTCTCTCAGAACATCTTCATTACTCTTCTTAGCTGTCCATAGTACTCTCAACATTTTTCTGTAAAACCACATTTCTACAGACTCCAGTGCTTTTCTTGACTGTTGACCTATTGTCCATGATTCGCATTCATATGTTAAGACTGGCTCTACGTAACATTTAAAACTCTTTTTCTTGTTGCTATTGTCAAAAATGGATTGCATAGTATTTTCCTCATTTTCTGGAAAGCTGCTTTTGCCTGAGCCATTCTACATCTCACCTCTTTTGTACATCTTCCGTCTGAGGTTAACAAAGTTCCCAAATATTTAAATTCATTTACCATGTTTTAATATTGTTCCACTTGTCTTTATTTTGCACTGAGGTGATGTCTTTCACCTTGATACTGAAAGGCAAATGAGGAAGAAAAGAAGAAGAAAAGATTGACCCCTTTTGAAGTCTACACATTTGCGAAATAAATATGAATGAAAGAAAGAAATAATCAACCAATAGAAAACCGACACAATTAAGCATTGCACGGTGATGAACATTTGAGGGAAAGATTTGAGCAAGTGTCCAGAGTACAGTGATGATGACTATAACATAACAGTTGCAGTGATTGAGGGAGGCTATGTCCTTAAGCCTCAACCATTCTATTAATCCGGAGGCGCTATAGCTCAGTGGTTAGTGACCTGGACTACAGAGGACAAGAGATAGTGTTCGATCCTGATCGATGGCTTCCGGGTTCACCCAGCCTTTAATGGGTACCGGATTTTTTTTCTGGGAAAGTAAAGCGGCACGGGCGTAATGCCGACCACATTACCCCAAAAATAATGTGCTGAAGGTCTGTAAAATATAGGGTCACTAACACCATATTCCCTATACGCCACTTGGTGTGACGGGGTAATTTACTTTTTTAAATATTATTATTATTCTATTAATTCGAAACCAACAACAATTCTCAAACAGCGGAGATAGAATCAAGATGCAACAAAACTTGTCAAATCATTGGACAGTTATCACCACTATTGTCCAACAAGGAAATAACTCTAGGGGTAAAAGGGGCACTTTACAATACAATTTTCATCCCAACGTTGTGCTACCAATGCCAGACCTGGACCCTAGACACAAGAACAATAAGAAAATTAACCTCTACTGAGATGAAATGTTTTAGACGAATGACAGGAAACAGTCTGTTAGAGATATGATCAGAAATGAAGAACTGAGAAAAAAGCTAGGAATAGCCCCCGCCATAGAATATATAAGGAAACAACAGATAAAATGGTTTGGCCACGTGACATGGCAGAAAGATCAAAATACAACACAACGAGCCTTCAGCAAACGTTGTAAGAACACCAGACTCAATGGTCGACCTTGAAAAAGATTGATCGATGGAATATTAGAAGCACTAGGAAACATAACAGCAGCAGAGGCGAACAGAAGAGCAAAAGATCGCAAATTATATTGTGGCAGTACTTGTTGTTTGTTGATGAATCTCTTATTGTCGATTTGATATCTTGTTGATTGTGATTCTGACAGGCTTCGTTGTTTTGCTCTTGTTGATTATTTGTTCTTTCATAACTTCTACACACACACACACACACACACACACACACACGCACGCACGCACGCACGCACACACACACACACACACACACACACACAAGTCATTACATTTAGTTCGAACAAGTATAAACACAGTCTTTATTGATGATATCCACCTGTTTTACAATGGGTTGACGATGTCTCTGATTCACTCAACATGTTTCATGTATTCTATTATAAAAGCTGTCGTTACTTGATGGAGCCGACCGGCGATGGTCATCACAAGTAACTTCGTGGATCGTATAGTGTTCTTTGTTAATATCTGCATGTCTCTATCTGGTGATTCTGAGGAACAAGTATCTTGACTCGGCTCTAGTTACACAGTTGGACTTCTTTCTACTATTATACATCTAAGTCCAATACGTATGACAAATCCTCTAAACGAACTATTTCAATTATCTAAGTCCAACTCTACCTTCTGTCTTGAGGCGGGTATCTGATCTACTTTGCTCTAGTCTCTATCTAAGTGTTCTCTCTCCAATTCTAATCTGCTTGTACGTTCAAGTCTAAGTCTCCGGTCTAAGTTTAAGTTTCCAGTTTGTTCTCATCTAAGTCTAATCTTCTGTGAGTATCTAAGTTTCTCTGCCTCTGTCTTGTCGTGTTTTCTATCTTCTTGTTTTTCTGCCTTGTGTTCCTGCCTTCTATCTTCTTGTGTTGTTGTTTCAAGTTAAGTAAAGTCTAGCTGAGTCCATCTAGCCACTCCCACCTGGCCAAAGCATCATGGGAATCTAGTCTAGATACGGCTTATCCTTCGTCAGTCTCCATTCACTATATCGTTAGCTCCTCCTTTTTAATTATGTCCATGGTCTTATTGCCTTAGGCGTCCTGTCAATCTTCCTAAGTATCGTTCCCTAACAACTACAACTTTCAGTGGCCCTTTGATTACATGCGGCGTCTTGTTCGTCAGAATTCTTTCATCTCAGACTGTCTATCTGTACTTCAAGAGTCTGCCGACACAAGAATTTAGCTATCTCGTGTCAGCACCTGTTCGAGGGGGGTCCAGCGTCAAGCGTTGTTGCGTTACCCAACTTTGTCGGCCAGAGCAAACATCTCTCTGGACCTACAAGCTCAGGCTGAACACCTGTACGCACCTCCCTGTAATCTGAAAGTCGTTTACGCCACTGCGCCTGAGTTCGGTAGATTTAACGTCTCCTATTCTACCTCCCATAATCGTCGTATCGTCATATCATCGTCGTATCGTCATATCATCGTCGTATCGTCATATCATCGTCGTATCGTCATATCATCGTCGTATCATCGTCGTATCGTCATATCATCGTCGTATCGTCATATCATCGTCGTATCATCGTCGTATCGTCATATCATCGTCGTATCATCGTCGTATCGTCATATCATCGTCGCATCGTGTCATTCTTTTATTCTTCTGTCTATTGTCATATTCTTCTTCTCTCTTCACTTTATCGTTCATGGCTCTGAGTCACACTGTAACAATATCTCCCCTCGACGCTGAAAGGTAAATGAGGAAGGAAAGAGTAAGAAGAAGGAGAATCCGAACACCACATGATAGAAACTTTGCTAGGATTTATGAGTGCTTTATTGTTATTACACCCATACGGTGATGTGGTCCACAAAATTAATTCCCAAAACATTTGTAAATTGTTCGTTAATCCATCACCATATGCATTTAAAAATAAACATATTATTTTGTCTATAAAAGCCTTCTGCTCACTTGAGTTTTCTCATGCAGTCATTTATGAACACTTCAAGTGGCCATACAACAACAACAATCTGCCAGAATCTAGTTCATGATCTGACTTTCAACCAAAAGATGATACTACTGCTTACTTCGGTGAGTATCTGTGATTAGATTTAGTGCCATAACTAGCATTTCACAATGCCATTGTATTTTCTTATTTATTGACTAACTGCGATAGAATATGAATTATTTCACTACCTATACATTAATGTAATAATAGCAGCGGCTGGAGAAACGGGAATGGCATGGCTGCACAGAATATTCAATGCAGCATGGCACCAACAAAAAGCCCCAGAAGACTGGCAACAGGTAATCATCGTTTCTTTATGGAAAAAGAAAGGTAGCCATCATGATTGTCGCCAGAGATAAACAGAATAACAACATAGCTATAGAAGGCAGGTAACTAAAACAAAAATAGGAACTCAAATACCTAGGAAGTTTGGTGACAAATGACAATTCACAAACAGCAGAGATAGACTCAAGACGCATCAAAGCCTATCAAATCATTGGACACGTTATCACCACTAGTGTCCAAAAAGGAAATAACTCTAGAGGCAAAACGGGCACTGCAGAATACAATCTTCATCCCAACGTTGTACTACCAATGCCAGACCTGAACTCTAGATGCATCTCTACTGAGATGAAATGTGTTAGACGAATGACAGGAAACTGTCTGAGAGACAATATCAGACATGAAGAACTGAGAAAAAAGGTAGGAATAGTCCCTGCCAAAGAATAAATAAAGAAGCAACAGATAAAATGGTTTATCCACGTGACAAGGCAGAAAGATCAAAACACAACACAATGAGCCCTCAGTAAATGCTGCGAGAATACCAGACCCAAGGGTCGACCACGAAAAAGATGGATCGATGGAATATTAGAAGCACTAAGAAAAATAACAGCAGCAGAGGCGAACAAAAGAGCAAAAGACCGCAAATTATTTATCCTCTCGACCCTGAAAGGCGAACGAGGATGGAAAGAGTGTAGAGGAAGAAGAAGAAGATATAAAATTTAATAGCACTTTTTCAGATAAAACCTAGATAAATAGATAATTTCTTTAAATAAAATTACAAATATAAAAAGAAAAATATATATATATATATATATATATTTGTTTATTTTTTAATGCGCTAAAAATGGGCTGTATAAATAGTTTAACATATTTTTCTATGGTCTAGGATAACAACAACCTGCAGCAGCTGCCCTACTGCCTTGCAGGTATGTTCGGGAAAGTAAAAGGCTAAGGGAGGGTAACCTGGAGTAAAACCCCACTGCCTTGTGGGTGAAAATTTTTAGTCAAAGGCTAGCGGAGCCAACCGTAAACAAATCGACGGAAGGCAACAGAAAACCACCGTCGTAATTTCTTTGTACAATCATGACATTTAATATATAAAATACCAAATAAAGTGGTGGCTCATTCTCGGAACTTACCTTGTTCCAGGAAGACATTTCATCTCTAAATTGTTCAGAGTCAGAATCAATTTTCTTCCCTTACAGGTAATGACAAGTGAGTTTCATCCATTCCCACACCTTCAGCAGGGTTCACAATATGAAATGTTCTTTGTTTCAGGTGCTGTTGCTAGCCCCAATTGTCACTGGTAAGAATATTTATGTTGTTTTTTTTTAAAATGCAAATGAAGAAGAAAAAGGATAGAAGTTAATATACACAAGATAGATAGCAAGAATCTTCTGCATTTAAAAAACATTTCCTTGGCTATAGATTGACAAAAGTATGTCTACAGGACTCTTGTGTTGTCGCCATACCCCGCTGTGATCTTGGTGACGTCTTGTGTATCTTGACAACCAACAACACACTTCCTAGATTCTGCAGTCTGTGACCATCTTCCTTCATTCGCAAATGCCCTGTGTCTGGCCCATACTGTGTATCAATGTTTCCATTGTTCTCCATAAGCTTCCCATAAGTCTGTCAATGGTACTCTGCTGTGTGCAGATTATTTGCCTTGATGTTAGTATGTTTTTCATGACATTAAAATTACTTTTTGCTATTCCTATACTTTTGTTTATTTCAGTTTTACATTTTCCATCACCGGTTATAGTATGTCCAAGGTAGTTGTAGCTCTAAACTGTCTACAGGTCTATTCCTTCAACTTTGATATTCACGTGTAGATTTTGAGTATTATCTTTGTTTATGATAACAATTTTTAGTATTTTTGATATTCATACTTAATTCATATTTTTTGCTTGTGTTTATTTAATTAAGTAATTGTAGATCTTCAGGATTTTCTGCTAGTAGTACCGTTTCATTAGCATATCTTAGGTCATTGATTATCATTCCATTAATGTTAGGCATGACACCTCTGTAATCGTTTTAAAGATCTGCTCAGTGTATAGATTGAACAAGCTTGGTGATAAGATGCAAATCTTACTTTTGTTACTGCCATGACCTCAATAGCCATGCAACTTGTAGTTACAGCGTCTGTATCTCCAGCCAATCTTACTTTTGTTACTGACATGACCTCCATAGCCATGCAACTTGTAGTTACAGCGTCTGTATCTCCAGCCAATCTTACTTTTGTTACTGACATGACCTCAATAGCCATGCAACTTGTAGTTACAGTGTCTGTATCTCCAGCCAATCTTACTTTTGTTACTGACATGACCTCAAAAGCCATGCAACTTGTAGTTACAGTGTCTGTACCTCCAGCCAATCTTACTTTTGTTACTGACATGACCTCCATAGCCATGCAACTTGTAGTTACAGCGTCTGTATCTCCAGCCAATCTTACTTTTGTTACTGCCATGACCTCCATAGCCATGCAACTTGTAGTTACAGCGTCTGTATCTCCAGCTAATCTTACTTTTGTTACTGACATGACCTCCATAGCCATGCAACTTGTAGTTACAGCGTCTGTATCTCCAGCCAATCTTACTTTTGTTACTGACATGACCTCCATAGCCATGCAACTTGTAGTTACAGCGTCTGTATCTCCAGCCAATCTTACTTTTGTTACTGACATGACCTCCATAGCCATGCAACTTGTAGTTACAGCGTCTGTATCTCCAGCCAATCTTACTTTTGTTACTGACATGACCTCCATAGCCACGCAACTTGTAGTTACAGCGTCTGTATCTCCAGCCAATCTTACTTTTGTTACTGACATGACCTCCATAGCCATGCAACTTGTAGTTACAGCGTCTGTATCTCCAGCTAATCTTACTTTTGTTACTGACATGACCTCCATAGCCATGCAACTTGTAGTTACAGCGTCTGTATCTCCAGCCAATCTTACTTTTGTTACTGACATGACCTCCATAGCCATGCAACTTTCAATGACAAAGTCATCGATAAATTTTCGTCCCAAATAAGACAGATAGAGTTTACATATAAACAAGTAAGTAAATTAAAAAGTAGTGATGTCATTAGCAAATATTACTTTATGTTAGTCTGCTGAATATAATGTATGTTTTTATTTATTATGTTAGCGGTGGCCCAGACCCCAAAACCAGTATACGCCACTGGATCTTTATGAATATATTTCTTGTCGTAAAAAGTTATCCAGTCTTTTACGTCAAGAACAAAATGTCCAGCGATTAGTTGTATAGTGTTAGAATTTTGTTTGAATGTTATTTGATCCTGTATGTGATGTGTGACCTACTTCATGTTACCAATGTTTACTGATGCCTCTGATCTTGTTTTCTACTCATTATTCAGTTTTGTTCAAAGACCATCTCGGATCTCAAGTGTTAACATCTCGTTGAAACACTGATAATGATCTGACTTCAAAGTACTGTTGCAGAAAATACAAGGAAGATATAGATAAAGATGCGTGAGAGGAAAAACAAAACAAGAAATATGTAAATAAAGAAACAGAATAACGATAGAAAATTAATTCTTTACCTGAAGGAGTAGTTACAGTGGAAGGGACCTTAAATATGAGGCAAAAAGCGGAAGTGAGTATGGAAGCAAAGAAATAGTAAATAAGATTAGGAAGGGTAGGGAAAGGCACAGATGAAGCAAAGAGAATTAATAAGAGGAAAAGTAAATAAGAAGGTGACACGTGGAGAAAATGTGAAAGAAATGAAGTGAAGATGAAAAAAGATTTTGGAGAATTGGTGGATTAAATAAAGAAAAAAGAAAACAAGTAGAGGAAACAATTAAAATGACACATTAAAAAAAATTCTAAACAATTTGTTCAAATTGAAAAAGAGGTCAATTTCCTCTTGCTCATTCAAGCTGAAACTTATAGTGCTATAGTTGTAGGTGGTGGGGTAATGTGGGTTGTTATTGCTTGGGGCAAGGCAAGTATATGGTTATCAACACCCAGTGTAAGGCAAGTACTGTGCCAATAACTAGCTGTTTTTTATTTACGATTACCATTTATTTTTTGTTTAAATTTGGCATCCCCATAAATTGTGTGTAGCAACTGCTCCACGTCTCTTATGGTCCCTCACATGTGGACATGCCACTAAGTTTGTTGTAGGAGATAAATGTAATTATTCATGATGACTGATGCTGTAATAACTACCCGTTCTCTTATGGTCCCTCAGACATTGTGGACATGCCACTAAGTTTGTTGTTGGAGATAAATGTAATTATTTATGATGACTGATGCTAGATGTGTAATAACTATTTGCTCTATTATCTAGGTGAAGTTACTTGTAGCAGATCCGCAGAAATTGTATTTTTGATAGATGAATCGCACTGCCTTTCAAAAAATGATTTCCAAGCTGAGAAGGATTTTATCAAGTCAGTGGTCAACAAGATTGACGTCAGTACGAGTACAGCCAGGATAGCTGCAGTCACTTTCAGCTATTACCCCCTCACACACTTTTCACTGTCAGCTAACAAGTCAGCTGCTGAGGTATTTAATGAGAGTAAATGAGTCAAGATTATACTGTAATAGAAAATGTCTTAGAACAAAACGTTGACTTTCACTTGTCTAGACTACATTATTTAGTGAGAGTAAATGAGTCAAGATTATCCTGCAATAGAAAATGTCTTAGAACAAAACGTTGACTTTCACTTGTCTAGACTACATTATTTAGTGAGAGTAAATGAGTAAAGATTTATCCTGCAATAGAAAATGTCTTAAAGAGAACAAAACGTTGATCTTCACCATTCTAGACTACATTATTTAGTGAGAGTAAATGAGTCAAGATTATCCTGCAATAGAAAATGTCTTAGAGGGAACAAAACGTTGACCTTCACCATTCTAGACTACATTATTTAGTGAGAGTAAATGAGTCAAGATTATCCTGCAATAGAAAATGTCTTAAAGAGAACAAAACGTTGACATTCACCGGTCTAGACTACATTATTTAGTGAGAGTAAATGAGTCAAGATTATCCTGCAATAGAAAATGTCTTAGAGGGAACAAAACGTTGACCTTCACCATTCTAGACTACATTATTTAGTGAGAGTAAATGAGTCAAGATTATCCTGCAATAGAAAATGTCTTAGAACAAAACGTTGATCTTCACCATTCTAGACTACATTATTTAGTGAGAGTAAATGAGTCAAGATTATCCTGCAATAGAAAATGTCTTAGAACAAAACATTGATCTTCACCATTCTAGACTACATTATTTAGTGAGAGTAAATGAGTCAAGATTATCCTGCAATAGAAAATGTCTTAGAACAAAACGTTGACCTTCACCATTCTAGACTACATTATTTAGTGAGAGTAAATGAGTCAAGATTATCCTGCAATAGAAAATGTCTTAGAGGGAACAAAACGTTGATCTTCACCATTCTAGACTACATTATTTAGTGAGAGTAAATGAGTAAAGATTATCCTGCAATAGAAAATGTCTTAGAGGGAACAAAACGTTGACCTTCACCATTCTAGACTACATTATTTAGTGAGAGTAAATGAGTCAAGATTATCCTGCAATAGAAAATGTCTTAGAGGGAACAAAACTCTGACCTTCACCATTCTAGACTACATTATTTAGTGAGAGTAAATGAGTCAAGATTATCCTGCAATAGAAAATGTCTTAGAGGGAACAAAACGTTGACCTTCACCATTCTAGACTACATTATTTAGTGAGAGTAAATGAGTCAAGATTTATCCTGCAATAGAAAATGTCTTAGAGGGAACAAAACGTTGATCTTCACCATTCTAGACTACATTATTTAGTGAGAGTAAATGAGTCAAGATTATCCTGCAATAGAAAATGTCTTAGAGAGAACAAAATGTTGACTTTCACCATTCTAGACTACATTATTTAGTGAGAGTAAATGAGTCAAGATTATCCTGCAATAGAAAATGTCTTAGAGGGAACAAAACTCTGACCTTCACCATTCTAGACTACATTATTTAGTGAGAGTAAATGAGTAAAGATTTATCCTGCAATAGAAAATGTCTTAGAACAAAACGTTGACCTTCACCATTCTAGACTACATTATTTAGTGAGAGTAAATGAGTAAAGATTTATCCTGCAATAGAAAATGTCTTAGAACAAAACATTGATCTTCACCATTCTAGACTACATTATTTAGTGAGAGTAAATGAGTCAAGATTATCCTGCAATAGAAAATGTCTTAAAGAGAACAAAACATTGATCTTCACCATTCTAGACTACATTATTTAGTGAGAGTAAATGAGTAAAGATTTATCCTGCAATAGAAAATGTCTTAGAACAAAACATTGATCTTCACCATTCTAGACTACATTATTTAGTGAGAGTAAATGAGTCAAGATTATCCTGCAATAGAAAATGTCTTAAAGAGAACAAAACATTGATCTTCACCATTCTAGACTACATTATTTAGTGAGAGTAAATGAGTAAAGATTTATCCTGCAATAGAAAATGTCTTAGAACAAAACATTGATCTTCACCATTCTAGACTACATTATTTAGTGAGAGTAAATGAGTCAAGATTATCCTGCAATAGAAAATGTCTTAGAGGGAACAAAACGTTGACCTTCACCATTCTAGACTACATTATTTAGTGAGAGTAAATGAGTCAAGATTATCCTGCAATAGAAAATGTCTTAGAGGGAACAAAACGTTGACCTTCACCATTCTAGACTACATTATTTAGTGAGAGTAAATGAGTCAAGATTATCCTGCAATAGAAAATGTCTTAGAGGGAACAAAACGTTGACCTTCACCATTCTAGACTACATTATTTAGAAGTAAGAAGGCCAGTTCACTTCCTTGCTGTTACAATTTCCCCCAACTTAATACACCAGCTGCCTATTATTTTTTAGATAAATCCGCTGTAGAGTGTCAAGCTTGGGTTTAACCCCTGGTTTTATCATCAATTCTACTTAACAATTTCACCAAAGTCATGTCCACTTATTCTGGTTTATGAGGTTTCGTCTTGACTTTCCAACCATGGATGACAGGATTAAGATCTGGAGAGCACGAGCATACCTGAAGATAAGTGCAGATAAAGAGCATCCATTGCATGATGAGCTCAAGGCAGGGAAAGGTGTCAGGCTAACAAGATGGGTGAGCCGAGCAGAAGATGTCAACAAACAGGTTTGTGAGCTTATCAATATCAATGCTGGTGAAGAGTGGATACCGGTGCCTACGTCATTCGAGGGGACATTCTCGTGTATTGTCACCCTCGACAGGACCCACGACAGGGCTCAGTCGTGGTCAATGCAGAGGTCAACGGTCTCATCTGGGATAGCACCAATGAGAAAGATGTAGTCATCTATACAGACGGATCTGTAATACGACACCAAAGGAGTGCATGGGCATTTACAGCACGCTCGGCAGGCAGAATAGTCAAAGAAGACAGTGATGCATACGTCATGACCACGAGTAGCATGACGATGGATGTGATGGCAGTTACCAGGGCATTCCTCTGGTTAGAGTCACAAGACTACACTCACGCCTGCATACTAAGTATACTGTCTTCGTCACATGGCATGCGGGAGTGTGGAGAAATGAAAGAGCGGACAGGTTGGCTATCTGCGCTATCGTTGATAATGGTCAACCGATGGATCAGGCAGGCATCATCATTGCCCTCCGAGATATGGGAAGGGCTGGAGACAAATAATAATAATAAATGAATATTATTATAGAGGGAAATGTCCGAGGCGATAGTCAGCGAATCAATCCAGAGGAAGAGGTATGTTTACAGCACTCGGAAAAAATGACAAATAATCAACAACAACAAAAAATATGGACCAAAGCAGGATGGAACTCGTACTCAGTGGCACAGCGCCTTACCACGAAAAGTCAAACGCTGGGGAACACAGCTAACTAAAAAATTAGCTATCGTAAACAATGTCTTTTCGCGCAGGTTTTCTCATGACTAAAGCATAAGGCCGCAATCACAGCGTGTATCTGTATTTTTTCCTGTTAAGATATGTATCTCCCGGATAGGGTAGGGCTGAATACTTGCTTTGCAGACAAACATTTAGGACGACACAACACGAATAGTGGTTTCCAGTGGTTTATGGGAAGGGCACAGGACTTCGACAACCATGATTCCACGTCACTCCTTCTGATGAAAGAGATGGGAGTTAAGATTGGCACAGCCAGAAACAAGAAACTTAGTGGGCGTGTAAGAAGACTTATCAACCAACACAGAACTGGAGTCGTCAGTCGCTGAACATTGCGAGACTTAAAGAGAATGGGATCTGAGCACCTATGGACATGTTCAAAGTGCAATGATGATGACCCGCAAATAACTCAATAACTCTGGTTTATGGTTTTAAGTCATTTGTTGTGTACTCATAAAGCTGGCACACTTTATACCAGAATCTCCTTATTTTGCTCAGTCCATGACCATTTGAAGTCATCCATTTTTTCGTATGCTTCTGTTGTGTTCACCTGACGGCTTCTCTTCTTTATCATTTGGCCATAGAAGGACGTTAAGTGAATGTGGTTGAAGTGTGTTGCTAGTTTACCATGATATCTACACCTTTTACCAAAAACATTTGTCTATGATTAAGTGTTTGGTTATCACAATTAACAAATGTAGCTTTTGAGTTAAGTACAGCTGTAGCTTTTGAGTTAAGTACAGCTGTAGCTTTTGAGTTAAGTACAGCTGTAGCTTTTGAGTTAAGTACAGCTGTAGCTTTTGAGTTAAGTACAGCTGTAGCTTTTGAGTTAAGTACAGCTGTAGCTTTTGAGTTAAGTACAGCTGTAGCTTTTGAGTTAAGTACAGCTGTAGCTTTTGAGTTAAGTACAGTCTTTGTTACAATCCTGATTTGTAGCCAGACATTACAGATGCATTGTCGTAACACTGTGAACGACAGTCTTCAAAAGGTCATTTAACCTTCTCCAGTTGTTGCAATATTATGTCTGCAATACTTGCTGCATCCTTACAATGGGCTTGAATAAATCCTAAGAAAGACTCCTTCACAACTACAGTTTTTTGTCCTCAAAGGATATCATAGACAAGTTGTTCTCTAACTGTAGATGCTAAAAGCTGGATGAACTCATGTTGTATTTCTGGTGAAAGGTACGCAGTTCATCCTGTTTGTTGCACATATATAAGGTTGCCCTTCATGACTGGACCAAACTCTGCAACAAGCTTAAGATTTTTATAAAATTTATAGCCTTTCTGTGACTTTGACACGTCTCAATACGTGTCCTGTGATCAATTTAAACACTTCGCATTGTCTTTGCCCGAGACACTTTCCCAAGGTCTTACTCCGCATGGCGTGAACAGCTGACGGCTAGAAACACAACACGGCATGTTGATGAGAAACACACAATTCTTTATTCATCTGAACTTTAACAATTGGCGCCTAGTTACAACATATCTACATGTATTTACACGACCCACGGTTCTCTCACGCACGGTCAGTCACACATCTCAGTAGCAATTTCATCTCGCCACTGGTCCCTAGGTTCTCACACAACTTGAAACTCCTAACCTCTTATTTGTCGGGCACTGTCCCACACTGAACAATTAACTAATACCTACTTCTACTCTAATGCCCTATCTCTTCATGTCACGAGACTCTAGTTCTGTTGGAACTCAGCAAATAATGTTCTCTTATTCTCTAACCCGCTAGCTTGGACCATCGTCAGCCCCTGCGGACTAACCGTGTAAACTCTTTCTCGAAAGACTCTCGTTTCTTTGTGTCTCGTCTTCAAATACTCGTCATACCATCCAATGAAATCTTACTTCCTCCCCCTTTCTCTAATTCACTGAAGCCACGTTCCTGTTTACTCGTTTAATTATACCCTCTCACCTATCTCGAGACTCACGCTTCATATATTTTTCTAATTTATCGTAGCCTCCCCACGTTTCCTCCTTTCTCTCCCCACTTATGCTACACTCTCACCTATCTCGAGACTCACACTTCCCATACTTTCCCTAATTTCTGGTTGCCTCCCCACGTTTCCTCCTTTCTCTCCCCACTTACTGCTACATTCTCACCTATCTCGAGACTCACACTTCCCATACATTCCCTAATTTCTCGTGGCCTCCCCCACGTTTCCTCCTTTCTCTCCCCACTTACTGCTACACTCTCACCTATCTCGAGACTCACACTTCCCATACTTTCCCTAATTTCTCATGGCCTCCCCCACGTTTCCCCCTTTCTCTCCCCATTCACGGCTACACTCATTTCATTTTATTGAGTATCTGTAAAAAAAATATATATATAATTACTAACTGATCACGCTGAAACTCAATTATTATTTATATCATGAATATTTGAACTTGTATTATTTTAAATTTATCCAATGCAATTAACCTACGAATAGATGGACGAACATTACTTTTCAGAATGAAACCGGAAATGACACCAGAAGTGTATTTAAGAAGGGACATTCTGAAATTAATCCTTAATTATGTGACATCAATCTGGCACCCCCATATTAACAAAGACAATCCCCCCCCCACCCCTCCAGAGCTATGCCACTGTCAGGTGTTTATAAGATCGGTATCAACAAAATATAGTTCTGTTAACAGCATATTCTGCAGAGCAGTGCTGACAAGGTATTGTTCTGCCGGTGCTATATTTTGTTCATCTGTCCTTTAATAATGATCTGATGGAGAGGATTTGGAGGTGAACAGAACAGGACAGACCTTGGGCACTCTGTGAGGTATTACCTTTTGCTTGTGGAATGGTAAATCACTGACGGCTCTGTTTGTTCTATCTGTTGCAAAGAAAATAAAATAAAAAGTTTCACTTAGATAGGGGCAGTATTGTAAAATATGATTTTCCATTTTTTATTTTCTGAGTGTTGTTTCTGTAGTTTAGTTCTATAAAAAAAATGGTTCAGTTTAAATCTTGATTAACAGGGCCAAGTCTTGATCGCAGTTGGAAACTTAATCTCAGGCGATAAAGCAGAATTTGGTCTCTTGTTCTCAGTTGGAAACTTAATCTCAGACGATAAAGCAGAATTTGGTCTCTTGTTCTCAGTTGGAAACTTAATCTCAGGCGATAAAGCAGAATTTGGTCTCTTGTTCTCAGTTGGAAACTTAATCTCAGGCGATAAAGCAGAATTTGGTCTCTTGTTCTCAGTTGGAAACTTAATCTCAGACGATAAAGCAGAATTTGGTCTCTTGTTCTCAGTTGGAAACTTAATCTCAGGCGATAAAGCAGAATTTGGTCTCTTGTTCTCAGTTGGTAACTTAATCTCAGGCGATAAAGCAGAATTTGGTCTCTTGTTCTCAATTGGAAACTTAACCTCAGGCGATAAAGCAGAATTTGGTCTATTGTTCTCAGTTGGAAACTTAATCTCAAGCGATAAAGCAGAACTTGGTCTCTTGTTCTCAGTTGGAAACTTAACCTCAGGCGATAAAGCAGAATTTGGTCTCTTGTTCTCAGTTGGAAACTTAATCTCAAGCGATAAAGCCGAACTTGGTCTCTTGTTCTCAGTTGGAAACTTAATCTCAGGCGATAAAGCAGAATTTGGTCTCTTGTTCTCAGTTGGAAACTTAATCTCAGGCCATAAAACAGAATTTGGTCTCTTGTTCTCAGTTGGAAACTTAATCTCAGGCGATAAAGCAGAATTTGGTCTCTTGTTCTTTGGTTGTTTGATTGTGTTAAAAGGATGAACAGTTGGAGAATTTACTTCTGATAATGCCTTTATTTTTAAACTCTGTCATTCCATAAAATAAGAACATTATAATATCTTAGGCTCTGAAGCTTTATATTTACATTTCCATTATCATTGTCAAAGATCACAACATGAACTGGTAGTAATTCTAGTTTTCTTGAACTTTAAAAATAAGTATATTGGTCCTAATAATTTAGCAGAGCATGTCCCTGACTGTTATGGCTGGAAAAGAAGCCTGGCTATGACATCAACTGATTGACAGTGATACAACTTACTCTCCCGTTGTGGACTTCACACGCTTGTACTTGTTTCAGCAATAAACTCCTCCACAGTTCATTTTGATTCTGTCATCACTGAAGGTCAGAATTTGCCATCAGCTGAACTGCACAGATAATATATTAATAACAGAAATAACAGATCATGCGTTCTGCAGTTTCTGAAGATTGACCAAAATGGGACATGAACCATAAATCTCCACTCAAGATTTGAATTTCTGAAACATCTTGCCCAAGTTTATTTGTGCCAAGATCTTATTTCATCTTCTCCTTGGAGTTTGTAGATTGTTTCATATCTGTAAAAATCTCTCTCTCTCTCTCTCTCTCTCTCTCTCTCTCTCTCTCTCTCTCTCTCTCTCTCTCTCTGTGCGATCAGGACTCAATCAGAGTAGGATTCAAGACTCCCACATGAAGTCAGCTGTCAGGTTAAGTATGTTGATCGCCCTCACAGACATAACATCACAATTAGAGTCTGCCAGATCCACTCTGACTGAACACCCGTTAATACGTTGCACTGTGTTCTGCGCCAGTGGCCCAGTGCATCCGATTTCAGCCAGCATTTTATTCAGGTTTTCTTTCCCTAGCCTTTGATTGTCCCCAATCTTCCTGCAAGGCAGCAGATTGCCTTTTCTGTACGGGGATTCTGCCCTTAGATGGTCGGCCCTCCAAGGTTTACGAGCACCATCTACCCGAGTCACAAGAGGTGACTAACACAGACATGCACACACAAATATATGAGATGTGACTAACACTGACATGCATACAGCGATACGAGGCATGATTAACACTGACACACATCAAGATATATGACACATGACTAACATAGACATGCACATAAAGATATGAGATATGACTGAAATAGACATGCACACACAAAGATATGACACATGCCTAACAGAGACATGCACACACAAAGATATGAGATGTGACAAACACAGACAAGCACACACAAAGATATGAGATATGACTAAATAAACATGCACACAAAGGTATGAGATATCACTAACCCAGACATGCACACACAAAGACATGACACATGACTAACACAGATACACACTAAGATATGAGATATGACTAAACACAGACACACATAAAGATATGAGACATGATTAACACGGACACACCAAGATATGAGATATGACTAACATGACACACACTAAGATATGAGCCGTGACCAGCACACACACACACACACACACACACACAAGCTAGGATATGAGCCATGGCTAGCACAGAAACACACCAAGAAATGAACCATGTCTAGCACAGAAACACATTAAGGTATCCATATACTCGTGTTTGTTGTAGTCAGCAGACTCTTATTAACGTGGGAATCATCGACATACGAGACGAAGGCCCCGATTTACTGTTTTCTTTCAAACAGTTGTCCGGAGATTTGAGAGTATGTATGAGAAGCCTTCTTTTTCTCTACAAAAGTGTTGCTGTATCATGTCATATTATTATTCTTTATTGGATTCATAACGTTTTAAGACTAAATTCTGCTCTTGACATTTTTAAACACTTTTTTTTAATAAAAGGTCAATGACGCAATTGAGAAAATCAAAACGAATAAAATGAATCTATTTGCGCACATAGACAAAAGCCTTAGAACAGCCAGGGAAACACTCTTCCAAGATGCAAGACCAGGTAACCATGTCTGTGCAGATCTACTTCATGTCAACACCATCCCTCATGTTTCATTATTTTCTACATGTTCTTATATCGCTCACTGAACCTTTTTGTCACAGATGCCATGATGTCTGCATTGGAGTCGAGTCCGGGTCCTTTTAGGGGTGTTTTTTTTTAAAGGTTCGAACAAATGAAAGTCACATGGTTACAGATCAAAGTCACATGGTTACAGATCAAAGTCACATGGTTACAGATCGGGGCTGCAGGCAGGTTGTTGCAAGTAGTGAGAGATGCATGTTATAATAAATATTTCTGCAGAGGATTATAGAAGTCTGTATTTGTGACTAAAAAATAAAGTTCCTAACAGCTTAATGAAAAAAGGGGTTGGGTGTGAGAGGTAAGGCTGTAGCGCCACCTCCACCCTTCGGGTAAATATGTATAGGTTACCGTATACTGAATGAGTCATCAGCTCATACGTCAAATGTTGATGTCTATTGTAGGTTTTTTTTCACACATTATGTAGTAATAATAATAATATAGTTCTGCCAACACATTATTTGCATAAAAGTACCCACTCACCGTAGATTAATCAAAACAAACCCTTCTGCATTAGATAAAAAATTGTAAGGATATCTGAAGATAAGATCATTGTTAAGGACATCTGAACCTTCGCGCATAGCAAATCATAAGTGTGTGTAATGTTACATCAAACCCATAGTTGACAGCTATTTTTGGTTATATGACTGGCATGTAATGTATGGCGTTTTATTTATCGTGGTGAGTAAGGAAGAAGGTTCGATGCTTTATCAAACAACCCCTAGTTGACCAATGTTGTTCTATAAGAAAATCATAGCTGACCTTTTATTAAAAAGTAAAACCCGGTGCTACTGACCGTACGTGACTCAAACTGACCAATGATCACAGGTAACAAAACCAACTACTGACAACAGGTGACCCAGACTAACCGCCGACCACAAGTGGTGACCACATAAGACTCACCGCACACTCTACAGCAACATCTAAATATAAAGTCTGTGTTCTCACTGTCAAAGTGACCTGTTTACCTGAGAGTCCACATAAACAAAGAACAGGAACCCTCAACCTCACCACGGAAACATCGTCGCACAAACACTGCAGGATTGGAAAATATGAACAAGGTACCTCTAAGAAAACTAAAATAGACTATATGAACAAGGTCCCTCTAAGAGAACCAAAATAGACTATGATGTGGACTCTTTATATAGCTTACCACTTGATGTGAAAACTTTGACAGGTATACGAGTACAACTGGCCAGCTATCAGAACATACAAAATCATTGATAGTTATTCAGTGCAAATATTGACAACTTCGGTTATGACGAACACAATACGCACACTCCTAAACTGAGAAGTAGTTATATTATAAGATACTGTTTATTACATTATAAAGATAATTTCGTGTATGTAACAGTTATATGTGGCACAGCTAATTCTTTCAGTTATTTTCCAAGTGCGGCTGTGGAAATAGTTTAGGTTTATGAATGAACATGAAATGACCCCCATTGGAGTAAAACTGTAGAGACATATACGGGTGGGATGTATAATCCACTTGAAACTATATGGGAAGAGCGTGATGCCCCCGGAATAAAGATTCCTGCTGACTGTGTTTATCCTTATAGATCGACATAGACTACGAATGTTATTTTAATACTTGCAATTTGCCATGTGTCGGTAGCTCTACTAAGTATTCGACAAATACGTACCGTTGTCCTGCTTGATTGCTTCCAACATTCCTGATTCGGAGGCACCCATGTATTTTATCTTACAGGGGATCCTCAGAACTTGGTTAGTAGGATGAATGAACATCTGACTAGAATGGCTGGTACAGCTTACACATTTTTTCATGATCAGTATGTCGATATATTTAATTCTTGGTCGATTTAGGTAATTCCAATCTCATCGTTAGCTTAGACGACTATTTGAGGGAGGTCCCTGTTAAAGGATTCAACTCTAGTAAGAATTATATAAATGCGATAAAACCATACATAAAAGTATACTTTTTAGTTGAGTTGAAAAAGGAAGAAAACATAGAGCAAAAATAAGGTGCAGGATGGAGTGAGCGACGAGGTGAATAAAGAAAAAACATATAATATTACTCGAGAACTCCTTTTAAATTTATAGTTAAGCGCAATAATAATTAATGTGCTTATCCATAAATTGAACTTTTTAGGCATACACAATTACCTGGGTCAAGAGACCAGTTACTCCATGTATCTAGAGGCTTATACGGCTAGAGAAACTAATCGATTCCTCTTCTATGGGCACATTAATGACAGTAAGACTCTAGATGAAGCATTTGTGCCATCGCGTGAAGCTTTCTTTTCATCATTAAAACACTGCAACTTACCACTCAAACAGTACGAAAAGTGTCAGCGCTCCTGGGGAAAAATAATGTAACACTCACAGATTTCTTGGTTTCAAATAATAATAAAGATGTAGTTCCCTTCGTGGCGGCATTAGACAAGCGGGTAAACGTTAATGCCAATTTTGGTGCAGACAACTTTAAAGAAGCAGTATCCTTTCCAGAAGTTAATTTAATTCATCTATTTAAAACTGTACCTAAAAGTTTAGCCTTTTCACTGGTTTCTACAAAACAAAACTAACATAAAACAACAATTTGACAAAATATGGTGGGCGACCCATCCATTTTTTCCACTGACACCACGAAATAGGAGAGACATATATTAGAATTATATATATATTAACCAGCGATTGAAAATGTACAATTGAAATAAACAAAAGAATAGAAATGGCAAAAAGTAATTTTAATGTCATGAAGAACATACTAACATCAAAACAAATAACGACATGGCTGAAACTAAGAATAGCAAAAGGTTATGTCTTCTCAACATTTCTATATGGTGCAGAAACATGGACATTGGACAAGAAAACAGAACAGAAAATTTAAGCATTTGAAATGTCGATACATAGAAGAATATGTAGAATTGGAAGGAAGGAAAAGAAAACAAACGATGAAGTCTTCAAACAGCTAAAAATGAAAAGAGAACTACTAAACACAATTCAAAGAAGACAAATGCGATTTTTGGGCCATGTTAAAAGGCACAACAGCCTACTAAAAGTAATCATGGAGGGGAAAATACAAGGTAAAATATTCAGAGGCAGACCAAGACTAACATGGACGAGTAATATCAAAAGAGGGACAAACCAGCCTATGACAACCTGCAAATCAAAGCAAGAGACAGAACAGAATGGCGCTCTATAGTAGCCAACCTTCGTTTCGGAGATGGCACTCGATGATGATGATATTAGAGATAATCAGATTAACACTGTAACTACTGTAAAAGGATATGTTAACGCATTATATTTGTGGGCTCTGACTCAGAATATGTTTACTGTCTATTTAATTATAAGAAAAGAGAGGACGGGTTTAAACAGTGTAAAGTAAATTATTACTACTATCAATGTAGAGAGTGGTTGACGTTGATAGCACATGCAAATAAAAATCCAGCTTAGAATCCAGTTCAACTGGCGTAAGATGTATTTGGTTCATCAACATATCAGTGTTGATGGATAGGATAAAGCGAGTCGAACCGCCTATCAATTTCACGGCTGCCTATTTCATTGACAGAAACATTGCTTACTTATCCACAATCTCAGTAGTAATCAAATAAACAAGAAACCATTATCCGAGTTATTCGTTCCCAACCTGCAATATTCATGCATACATAAATAATGATGTTAGAGATCAAGTATTTGTGATTTTGCAGGGACAATGACAGAAGCTGAAACAGACTGACAGTACATTTAATCGTTTTATTAGACAGGGACTCCCCAGGTCAAACCCTTCATGTGACAAGCATAGGGGACTCCTATCCGATAAACATATTCTTAAATCTGTTTTAGACGAGACTTTTTTGGGCTGGTAAAATGGGCATTAGGGTTCTCGATCATCTGAGAGAGAATTATTGAAAATAACACCCATATTAAAACTATCTACATTACACGAGACGATATAGGAGTGTTTGTGAAAGAATACGCTATCAAAAATAAACTACTGACTACCTCTAGGCGGACATCGATAGGTAGTTACTTAGGTGAAAAAAGCAATAACCTCGCGTTTACTAAAAAGGTACTTCACGCCCGGCCTAGAGGTAACTAACATCTGCCAAGTGGACGAATACTACCTAATTAGTTGTTTCAAATTATTTTGAGATAGCGTACTTGGTACTTGACGCCAAATGACAGGGGATAAAGATGACCGACAATTGATTATTAGTAAGATGCTGAAACTTGTGGGTAACTCAGCATACAGGAAGACTTTGACAACAAAATCTAACCACACAGACGTGTTTTGTGTTGCTAGGGAGGAGACCACACAATTAACCAATAATTCCCTTTTTAAGAAAATGATTGGGGTCGGTGATGACATTTACAAAATAGAAATGTTAAAACAGGAAACGATGTGGGACGTTTGACGTCTTCGAGTATGCTTAAATAAGGTAATATCAAACTAAATATCAGCAAACCCGAGACCATATTGTAAAGTTAACTCGATGGTCTGCGAGAGCTTGATTTAAAAAAGTGACCTGCCTTATCATCTGGAAATATATTCATTGAAACGTTGATCGGCAGTGTCACGTAAAAATTCATGTTGTTGTATTAACGCTGTGTCTCAACCTTAGGGTTAGACATGTACCCACAACAGCTGCTCAGCAAGGCAATCCAGAGTTTTCTGTCATGTGGATGACGCCTTTTCTAGTCAAATTGAAAAGAGACACATCAATGAAGATTTTTATAACCCCCATCTGGCACAGGGAAATAATTTCTAGTCAAAGAAGTAATTTTCCAAATAAGCGCCACAGCGATGCTCTCTCCTCGCTTCTCCCTCCTGACCGTTGCTAAATTGGTCAAAGTACTGAATCTTTCACATTTTTTTTTCAATATTTTCACCTCTAAATTAGTTGTTATATCGCGATGTGTGTTTGGGGCATATCCAGCTGTTGAATGACGGATTATACCCGCACTATTTGACTAAATGAGCCTAGGAGGAACAATATTCCAACATAAAAGAATACACAAAGCTACATGGGTGTCACCAGATCATAGAACGGAAAATCAAATTGATCACATATGTATTAATAATAAGTTTAAGTCATCCTTACAGGATGTAAAAGTATATAGAGGGGCAGATATAGCTTCTGATCATCATCTTCTGTTAGCCAAACTTAAAATTAAATTAAAAAGGTATACTACAACGAATAAGGGCAGAACGTATTTCAATGTAGGGTTTCTTAAAGAACAAGGAATTAAAGATAAATTCGCAGTCACAATATCAAACAAATACCAAGTCCTCCAACAACTAGAAAATACAATAAATATAGAAGATCATTGGAAACAGGTAAAAAATATATGGAAAGAGACATGCGAAGAAACACTGGGGAAAAGAGAACGCCAGAATAAGGCATGGATGACAGCAGAGACCCTGGATAAAATTAAAGAAAGAAAGAACAAGAAAGCAGACATAAATAAAAGCAAAACAAGAAGTAATAAAGCCAAGACACAGGAAGCTTACACAGAGGTGAACAAAGAAGTGAGAAGATGCATTAAAAGGGATAAGAGGAAATATATAGATGAATTAGCTAAAGAGGCAGAAGAAGCAGCAAATAAAGGGAATATGAAAGAACTGTACAACAGCACAAAGAAATTAGGTGGAAAATACAAACAGATCAACGCCTTTATCAAAGATAAGAAAGGAAATCTGCTTAGTAATATAAAGGAACAAATGGAGAGATGGAAGGAGCACTTTGAAGAACTTTTGAACAGACCTGGCTCAAATAATCCTCCAGATATACTACCAGCAGAAGAAGAATTACACGTTAACTGCGGAAAACCAAGCAAAGAAGAAATAATGAAAGCCATCAAACTGTTAAAAGATGGTAAAGCCACAGGACCAGATGAAATTCCTTCGGAAGCCATCAAAGCAGATATTATCACCTCTACCAAGATGTTACATAATCTATTGGATAAAATTTGGGAGAGGGAAGAAATACCTAAAGACTGGAGAGAAGGTTATATGATCAAACTACCAAAGAAAGGAAGTTTACAGGAGTGCACAAATTATAGGGGAATTATGCTACTATCAGTGCCAGGAAAAATATTAGGCAGAATCATTCTGGAGAGACTAAAAGAGGCTATAGAGAATCACTTGAGAGATGAACAAGCAGGTTTTAGGAAGAACAGATCATGTGCTGATCAAATAACTACTCTACGTATAATAGTTGAACAAAGTTTAGAACTAAAATCCCCACTTTATATTGGATTCATAGATTACGAAAAGGCATTTGATAGTTTAGACAGAAGAATGCTTTGGAAGTTGCTGAGTCATTATGGAATCCCCATAAAGTTTATTAACCTGATAAAAACAATGTATGAAGGAACAAAATGTAGTGTGGTGCATGAAGGACAGCTTACAGAAGCATTTGAAATAAGAACAGGAGTAAGGCAAGGATGCCTTCTGTCTCCATTTCTCTTTCTACTGGCCATAGATTGGATTATGAAAATAACTCAAAACAACAGAAATGGGATCCAGTGGTCACTGACCAAACAACTTGATGATTTAGACTTTGCTGATGACATAGCTCTCCTATCACACAGCCACCAACAGATGCAAGATAAAATGAGTATATTAGATGAGAGATCACAACAGCTAGGACTAAAGATTAATAGAGATAAGACCAACATTATGAGAATTAATGCAGTTGGCAATAACCAAATAAAACTAGGAGAAATACCTCTACTAGACGTACAATCTTATATATATCTGGGCAGTAATATAGATAAAGAGGGAGGAACAGAAAACGATACCAAAATAAGGATATCAAAAGCAAGAGGAGCTTTCATTGCACTGGGAAACATATGGAAATCCAAAGAAATTAGGCTAAATACAAAAATACAAATTTTCAACTCCAATGTTAAGTCGGTTCTATTATATGGCTGTGAAACATGGAGAATAACAAAATTGACAATCACGAAGGTACAGACTTTCATTAATGGATGCTTGCGCAGAATAAAGGGATGGAAATGGCAGGACAAAGTCACAAACGTGGAATTATGGAAATGTACCGGTCAAATACCAGTGGATAAAGAAATACAGCGAAGACGATGGCGATGGATAGGACACACACTACGGAAACCAACTGAGAGTATTACACAACAGGCCCTTTTTTGGAATCCCCAGGGGAAAAGACAAAGAGGAAGACCAAGGAATTCTTGGAGAAGACAGATTGAAGCAGAGATGAAGATGATGGGGAAGACATGGAATGATCTTAAAAGAATTGCAAAAAACAGAACGACTTGGAAAGTGTTTGTTGAAGACCTATGCTCCACTGGGAGCTAAAAGGTAGAAGAAGAAGATTTGACTAAATACTCCGTAGCTCCTCACCCCCTAGACAACATTTCACCGTGTCTTTTCACCGACTCAGCCTTGTTCCTGACTTAGAGACGTAGACTATCTGGTGCTCTTTAGGAAAAATCCTTAAAATGGCCTGAATTAATAAAACCCGTGTACATCTGCTTAGGTAAGGAAATAATCTGAGAACCGTCTCTTACTCTTTAAAGAATAATATGTAGTGATTATTGAAACTTATCGTTCTTTACTCCTTATTTTCCCAGAATTGGTAAAATATACATGATGCTCAGGTTCCGGTGGTGAATGTCTTGGTAAATAGTTTCGTGGCCCATATCGTCACTTTCGTCCATCAGATCGTCTATGACCGCCAGACGTCTCCTATCTCCTCTCCATTGTTCCATGTCGGGAGGCCCTTCGTTAAACTGAAGACGCCTTCATCGTCTTTTACAGCGGTTGCCACTCACCATAACAGTACACAACTTTCTCAGGCACGCGACTAACCGTCTCTGACACATGTTCCAGAAATTTCCTAACAAAGACGCTTTTTTTTCCATAGTCGGACCAGCGACTTACGCGGTAAACGGGTGCTTCCAGGTTGGATCCGTACCTACAACTGACACATTGTAGATTTATGATGGTGTTTTATAAATTACGGGCCCTAATATGGTAACACATACATACCAGGTATGCACACCGACAAAGAGAATGTGGAGACCTCTTAGTGGTGGTATTAGACTATGCTGTACTGTCTGTTTGTTGGCCATAAAGAGAGACATACCCCAGTGCAAGTTTATCATTTAATATTACTCATACGCTGAACTACCTCTGTATTTACCCAACACCATCCACATGACTCACCCAATCTAACAATTTTTATAATAAAATTAATTAATTATTCATACCCCAACCATTAGTAACTACCTTCTTTTTAACCCTTAACTCCATCTATGAAGTCAATACACCTCAATAAAATATGTTGCAGGCTGGTCTATATGCCACTTGAATCCTCCACAGAAATAATAATTTTAACGTGCATCTCTCACTACTGTTACATAATTTCTCACAATTTCCTTGATAATGTTTCCTGTACAACATTCGTGACATGTAGATGAGCTTTGTCATGCAATAAAATCTCACTAAGCATGCCTGGTCTCTTTGTCTTGTTTGCAGGTTGAGTGTATCCATTCTATGTGCGACCTCTCTGTCTCGAGGCCAGCGTCTTGCCTCGAGACCAACCAGCCCTCCCCCCCCCCCCCCCCCAAGAGAACATTTAAGAAAATCAAATAATTGTGATAAATTAATATCATTAGATTATGTTTTAAGTGCTTGCAGAAGATTAATAATTTTAATATTTAGGGACTATTTTAGTGGAGGTATAAAGCTATGTGATCACTGAGCACTGTGCTAAAACAAGGGACATAACTAAAAGTTCAGGTCCCGTGTCCTACATGTGTCTGGGAGCAAGTAGTGGGGAGTGAGTACACTCCAAGGTCTCTCCAAGGTTTCTCCTTGCTACCAGCTTTGCCGCACCTTGGAGTATTCGTCACTCCCCACTACTGGCTTCTTGCTACCAGCTTTGTCGCACCTTGGAGTATTCGTCACTCCCCACTACTGGCTTCTTGCTACCAGCTTTGACGCACCTTGGAGTATTCGTCACTCCCCACTACTGGCTTCTTGCTACCAGCTTTGTCGCACCTTGGAGTATTCGTCACTCCCCACTACTGGCTTCTTGTTTCCAGCTTTGCCGCACCTTGGAGTATTCGTCACTCCCCACTACTGGCTTCTTGCTACCAGCTTTGACGCACCTTGGAGTATTCGTCACTCCCCACTACTGGCTTCTTGCTACCAGCTTTGTCGCACCTTGGAGTATTCGTCACTCCCCACTACTGGCTTCTTGCTACCAGCTTTGACGCACCTTGGAGTATTCGTCACTCCCCACTACTGGCTTCTTGCTACCAGCTTTGCCTGGACACCTTGGAGTATTCGTCACTCCCCACTACTGGCTTCTTGTTTCCAGCTTTGCCGCAACACTGCAATTATTTGCCTCTCCCCTACATATCTACTTTGAGCAGCTCTGGCAGGTTTCTTTTGGACACGCCCCATATTATTTTATCGTCTTTGAATTTTCTGTTTAGTATGTTATATTTGTATATGTTATCGTCAACCTCTCTTTGATCTTTTTTAATGTATATAAATAACTATTATATTAGGGGATTTCAATGCAAAGGTAGGAACAGCTAAAATGCAAAATGTGACTCCGGGACATGGCCTTGGAGAGACGAATGACAGAGGGGTTAGATTGATAGATTGGGCAAAGACACATGAAATGATTATAGGTAACACCTGGTTCAAACAACACCCTAGGCGATTATGGACATGGCAAAGCCCAGACAAAAAAGTACACAATCAAATTGATTTTATACAGGTACAGAGAAGATTCAGGAATGGGCTAACATCGGTTAAAACAAGGCTAGGAGCAGATTGCAATAGTGACCATGTACCAGTAGTTGGAAAGATAAGAATAAAACTGCGGAAGGCACAGAAATCACCAAGAAATATAAAATTAGAACTAGATATGCTAAGAGTAGATAAACAGATGAATGATAAGTACAGCACGATAGTACAAAATAGATATAATGCTATTGAGAAAATACAGGACGTCCAGAAGCAATGGGAAGTGCTCAAACAATCGATTCAACAAACATCAAAAGAAGAAATACCAGTGACTAAAAGAATCAACAAAAAGAAATGGATGGCAGAAGAAATATTACAACTAATAAATGAAAGAAGAAAACATAGGACAGAAGAACGGACATACAAAATATTGCACAAAGTGCAGTGAAGCAAAGGAAGGATGGTTAAAACAGAAATGTGAAGAAATGGAAAAACAACAAAAGAAAGACTCAAAATTTATGCACAATCAGTTAAATGAATTAACAGGAAGAAAAGAAGTCAAAGTTTTAGGATGTGTGAAATCAAAGGAAGGAAATATAATAATGGGACAGGAGAAGACAATGGAAAGATGGACAGAATATATCAGTCAACTCTATGATGATGAAAGACCAGGATTAAACAATTCAAATGAAGACACAGGACCACCAATAATGCAGAGTGAAGTGGAGGACGCAATTCAACACATGAAAAGAGGCAAAGCTCCAGGTCCTGACAATATAACAATCGAAGAGATAAATACATTAGGAGAGCTGGGAGTACAAGTCATAACAAAACTACTCAATGACATATATAACACTGGACACATACCTGAAGATCTACTAAAATCTATCTTTGTAGATATACCGAAGAAGTCAGGAGCCACTGATTGTGAAGACCATCGCACTATTAGTCTCATGAGCCATATGACTAAAATTTTACTAAGAATAATCGTGAGACGTGTAAGGGACAAAGTAAAACCTAAAATAGGTGAGAAACAATGTGGATTTGTGGAAGGAAAGAGCACCAATAATGCAATATACATCTTAAGAACATTGATAGAAAGATCTGAAGAGGTAAAGAAAGATCTATATATGTTCTTTATAGACTACACGAAAGTATTTGACAAAGCAAAGCATGTGGAAATAATCAATATGCTGGAGAAATTAAACATTGATGGCAATGATCTGCGAATCATAAAAAAACATGTACTGGCAACAAACAGCAGCTATACGAATTAACAACCAAACAGGACAATGCCAATATATAAAACAAGGAGTCAGACAAGGCTGCGTTCTGTCACCTGATTTGTTTTCACTTTACAGCGAATATATTATGAGATCAATAGTAGACAAAAAAGGAATTGAAGTCAACGGTCACAACATAAATAATTTGCGATATGCGGATGAAACAGTCTTAATAGCAGAGACAGAGAACGAACTACAAGAAAAGATAGACATAATAGTAAAAGAAAGCAACAAGAAAGGTCTCAGTCTGAATAGTAAGAAAACAGAAGTAATGGCTATATCGAAGAAATAATCATCACCATCATGCAGCATAAAAATAAACGAGACAAATTTGAAACAAGTGCAACGTTTTAAATAATTGGGCACAATAATAACATCAGATGGGAGATGCAACACAGAAATAAAAAGCAGAATAGCTCAGGTCAAAATAGCATTTCAGAAAATGAAAAATATCTTATGCAACAAATCTATGTCAATAAAAATGAGAAAGAGAGTTCATCGGTGCTATATAGAACCAATTCTGACCTATGGAAGCGAACCATGGACAGTAGACAAACAAATGAAACGACGATTAGAGGCCACAGAGATGAGATTTCTCAGAAGAATGTTGAAAGTTCCCTGGACAGCTAAAAAGACCAATGAGGAAGTTCTCAAAGAGGCCAACACAAAAAGGGAGCTCTTAAAAAAACATCAGAAAGAAGCAATCAACATTTTTCGGGCACATCATGAGAAGAGGAAAGTTGGAATACTTAGTTACAACTGGCAAAATAAAAGGAAAGAGAGATCGCGGGCGACAAAGAGAGAAAATACTGGATAGCTTGGTGTCATGGCATGGAAAACAGTCAACAGAACTGATACGATGCACTGTAGATAGAAGATTGTGAAGGTACATGATCACCTACGCTAATCGGTATGGCACATGATGATGATATGTTATCTTTTTCTTGTCTTTGATGTTTTTCTTGTAGTTGATCTTTCTTTGTGTGTTTGTTCTCTTCTTTTTCTTCCTGTCTTCAATCTTTCTTTGTGTATATGTTATTTTCTTCTTATCTTTTATATATATATATATATATATATATATATATATATACATATATATATATATATATATATATATATATATATACAGAGTGCATAGAAATGAACAAACCAATATATGCCTGCTTCATAGACTACACCAAAGCTTTCGATAGAATACATCACAATCAACTTATAGACTGCCTAAAAGATATAAATCTGGACGTCACAGATATACGACTAATATGTAATTTTTACTGGGAGCAAACAGCAATAATAAAACATAACAAAGAGAACTCTACACCCAGCGATATAAAAAGAGGAGTTAGACAAGGATGCATCATGTCACCAAGCTTGTTCAATCTATACACTGAGCAAATCTGTAAAAACATCTCAGAGATGCCAGACCTAAATATTAATGGAAAGATAATCAATGGCCTAAGATATGCTGATGATACTGTACTACTAGCAAAAAAGATCTACAACAATTACTTAATGAAATAAGCATGACAAGCAAAAAAAATATGGATTAGATATGAATATCAAAAAGACTAAAACTATGATCACAAGGAAAGAAAATTCTCAAGACCTACAATTAAATATCAAAGTTGAGGGAATACATCTGGAGACAGTCCAGAGTTACAACTACCTAGGACATACTATAACCAATGATGGAAAATGTAAAACTGAAATAAATAAAAGAATAGGTATGGCAAAAAGTAATTTTAATGCCATGAAAAATATACTAACATCAAAACAAATAACACCAGGGATAAAACTAAGAATAGCAAAATGTTACATCTTATCAATATTCCTGTATGGTGCAGAAACATGGACATTAGACCAGAAAACAGAACAGAAAATTGAAGCCTTTGAAATGTGGATTTATAGAAGAATAGGTAGAATTGGATGAAAAGAAAAGAAAACAAACGATGAAGTTTTAAAACAACTAAAAATGAAAAGAGAACTACTAAACTCAATTAGAACAAGACAAATGAAATTTTTGGCGCATGTTAAAAGACACAACAGCCTACAAAAAGTAATATTGGAAGGGAAAATACAGGGTAAAACAGGCAGAGGCAGACCAAGACTAACATGGACCATTAACATAAAAAATTGACAAATCAGCATATGGCAATCTGCACCATCAAAGCAAGAGACAGAGTGGAATGGCGCTTCATGGTAGTCAACTATCGTTGCGGATACGGCACCCTATGATGATGATGATGATGATATATATATATATGCTGTTTATTTTGTCTTTGACTTATTGTGTGTTTGTATATGTTATTTTTTTCTTCCTACTGTCTCTGTCTGTCTGTCTATTTGTCTGTCTGTCTGTCTGTCTGTCTCTCTATCTATCCCTATTTATCTATCTTTCGTTCATCTAAAGTATTGTCTTTATCTGTAATGGCGTTTCCTGTATAAATTGTACTGTCTTTTGTAATTCTTGCAGTGGCCCATATAGTTTTGTCTGTATTGTTGTATCTATGGGCCAATGGATTTTCCTCAGTCTACTATATTCAGTGCAGTCTTGAAGTATGTGTTCACCAGTCTGGGGCGCCTCTCCGCGTGTGCATGTCTTCCTACTATTAATCTTCCCCTGTATGCATGTTTCCATGATTTTTGTTATCATTATTACAGTTTACTTAGATTACAATCTGGCAACAAAACCCAGTGATGAAATAGAAAAGATAAATGCAAGAATGTTGACATTTTCTACAGAATCTGCCAAGTTCCTGGTCATCATAGTGGCTAAAGGTTTCAAAGTAAATAATGTAACCATTCAAGAGGCAAAAGCAACGATTGACAGTGGCGTTACCATAATTTTTATTGGTGTTGGCAAAGGGTAAGTTCCCTCCATCCTCATTACCTTTCTAATTCTTTGTTTCTTTTTACATTTATGAAACTTTTTTAATTCTATGGTTTTGTGTTTATATTGGTAAATTTTTTTTATTTACAAAAGGATATCTGCGCACATTTTCTTCATTTTTGGGGGGTCATATTTGTACAAATTACAAAAATAAAATAAATAAATATATATGTTTATCTTCTTAATTATCTTTCCTTCTTCATTTAATTTCATGTAATTTGCTGTTTTTTTTCTCTTATGCTGTCCTCTACTGCTGTTATTGTTCCTAGTATTTCTAATATTCCATCAATCCATCTTTTACGCAATTGACCCTTGAGTCTGGTATCTTCGAAACGTTTATTGAAAGCTCGTTGTGAAGTGTTTTGGTCTTTCTATTCTATCAAGTGACTAAAAACATTTTATCTGTTGATTCTTTATGTATTATTTGGTGGAAAAATTACTATCTGTTCATTGAGTTATTGAGTTATTTGCAGGTCATCATCATTGTACTCCGAACACGTCCATAGGTGCTCAGATATCCTCTTCAGCGATTCCCTCAGTGTCCAGCGACAGACGACTCCAGTTCTATGTCGGTTGATAAGTCTTCTTACACGACCACTAAGTTTCTTATTTCTGGCAGTTCCCATCGTAACTCCCATTTCCATCATCCGAAGAAGTGACGTGGATCTGTGTTTGTCGAAGTCCTGTGCTCTTCCCACATCTCGGAGGGCATTGATGATGTCCGCGCGATCCATTGGTTGCCCGTCCTCAACGACAGCGCAGCTAGCCAACCTGTCCGCTCTTTCATTTCCCCATACTCCCACATGTCCAGGGACATAGACAAAGGTGACCTTACGTATTTTGGATTTCTGCAACGACTCTACCCATTGCATGCGTACAAAGCCCACCTCCACTTTTTTTATCATGCTCATCGAATCACTCAGTATACATGCGTGGGTGTAGTCTTGTGACTCTAACCATTTGAATGCCTTGGTCACTGCCATCGCCTCCATTGTCATGCTACTCGTGGTCATGGCGTATGCACCACTGTCTGCTTTGACTATTCTGCCTGCCGAGCGTGCTGTAAATGCCCATGCACTTCTTTCGTGTCGTCTTACAGATCCGTCTGTATAGATGACTGCATCTTTCTCATCGGTGTTATCGCAGATGAGACCGTTGACCTCGGCATTAACCACGACCGGGTTCTGTTCCCTACTTTTCCTGTCGAGTGTGACAATACACGAGAAAGTCCCCTTAAATAACGTAGGCACCGGTATCCACTCCTCACCAACGCTATTATTGGTAAGTCCACAGACCTGTTTGATGACATCTTCTGCCCGGCCCACCCATGATTTGCCTCTTTTTAGCCTGGTACCTTTCCCTGTGTTGAGCACGTGGTGCAATGGATGCTCTGTATCTGTACTAATCTTCAGGTATGCTCGTGCTCTCCAGATCTTGATTCTGTCATCCATGGTTGGAAAGTCAAGAAGATACCTCATTGCTACACAGGGAGTGTCCCTCGTACATCCCAGGATAATGCGCATGGATATCTACTATCTGTTTATATTTAGTTAATGTTTGCCTCACAGTTTTATAATTGTAAAAAAATATTTGTTCAAATTTTTCTTAAATTAAAAATAATATTTTTTTACCAATTTTCTTTGTTTCTTTTTATGTTTTCGAAAAAAAAGAGGTCCTGTGTGGTGAGCCCACATGTTAAAATAACCTTGTCAGTTGGAAATTGAAAAGAGTAGGCCAAAATGCCTACTGGGTAGCCAGTAGTGGGGTGTGACTCCAAGGATTGGTGACAGCTTTACAAGGAAGGAACACAACACAATTGGGACGTTTCGGCCTGTGGCCTTCTTCAGAACACAAAGACAACGACAACAAACGGTGAAGTACAATTAACTATAACTACATGTATGATGATAAAGTATAGAAGGAGAGGAGAAGTCAGATGGATTGCTACCAGCTTTACCGCAGCATTGCAATTATTTGCCTGTTCCCTCCCCAAAATGCCTACAGCCGAGGTTAACATTTATGGAAAAAAATTTACCAAAAAATGTCAGAAATCTTGAGGATAAAAAAAATGAGAGTACATCTGATATCAGAGAGTATCTGCCTGTATGGCGAGGAACACTTGAGCACACAGCTGCTGGCGTGAAAAATATGAAACAATTATATTCACACAAAATTGTTTAGTTCTTCTGGACTTCACTAGATACATAAATACTGTGTTCACAAACAGCCTTTGGATGCCTGTCTATTTTTCTTACTTCCGCACAAGTCTTAGTTCATTCCATAGTAGAGAAAGTACTCTCCTAAAACATTCGTTTTCAAGCACATCTGATTTATTTTCCATCTCTTTTGTTGTTTTCCAGCTCTTGAAAGCATAAGAATGGGTGGGTAATGCATTCGACTGAGATTTGTTATCCTGAGCTTTTATTTTGTGCTTAAGTTTTTTAATGTTCATTTTCGCAAGGTTTCTGAAAGTCATTGCTGATTTGTTGTACAGAATCAACGAACCACAGGACATATTCAACGATGGCGCTGGATAGGACACACACTGCGGAAGCCAACTGAGAGTATTACACAGCAGGCCTATTTTTGGAATCCCCAGGGGAAAAGACAAAGAGGAAGATCAAGGAATTTTTGGAGAAGACAGACAGAAGCAGAGATGAAGATGATGGGGAAGACATGTAATGATATTTAAAAAATGGCAAGAAATAAAAACTTGGAAAGTGTTTATAGAAGATCAATGCTCCACATGGAGCTGAAAGTTAGAAGAATTCATCTGTACCTACCTATGTTCTACTTTGTAATGAACCTAAACTGCATCACAGTGGCACTCCAACACAATTAAGACATGTTCCCATTGATTGAAACTTAAGGTTATATGACTGGAGCCAAATTCATCTGTACCTCTCTATATTCTATTTTGTAATGAACCTAAGCTTTCTTCACAGAACTGGAGACAGAAAGTCAAGCTGCATCACAGTGACACTCCAACACAATTAAGACATGTTCCCATTGATTGAAACTTAAGGTTATATGACTGGAGCCAAATTCATCAAAACCAGCAAGCTGTTGGTGATGGAGAATAAGTGTGGTGAGCTCTACCTTGGCTAGGGTGTCTTGGATAGTCACTGATCATGCCCACTTTGATGTGGCCATTCATTTTCTAACACCAAACCTGTGCCAGTGGAAAGTCTCCAGACACTCCAATATTAGAAATACCAATATGGCATTGGAAATATTTTGACTATAAGGAAAGACAATTGTGGTCTGGAAGTAACAATAATGGAGGGCATGGTTTCAGGAAATTGAGACAAGGGTAAACCAAGAAGAATGTTGTTTCAAGACATTAAAGGCGCTGAGCTTGACAATAGAGGAAGTTGAAGATCTGGCTTGAGACAGAAATTCTTCTTGACAGACTGTGATGATAGCATCATTCTGCCAAAGACATGTCACTTGATGATGATGATTATGATGATGATGGTATTGCACCAAAAGGCCAGGCGCTTGTTCGCTGCCAATCCAGGACAAATCACTGGCAAGAACTAATTAGATGTCACAGTGCACAAATCATGAGGGTGATGAAATAAGAGAGTTATAGATGAAGTGACATCATCTCTTTACTCTCATCAATGAAATGACATCATCTCTTTACTCTCATCAATGAAATGACATCATCTCTTTACTCTCATCAATGAAATGACATCATCTCTTTACTCTCATCAATGAAATGACATCATCTCTTTACTCTCATCAATGAAATGACATCATCTCTTTACTCTCATCAATGAAATGACATCATCTCTTTACTCTCATCAATGAAATGACATCATCTCTTTACTCTCATCAATGAAATGACATCATCTCTTTACTCTCATCAATGAAATGACATCATCTCTTTACTCTCATCAATGAAATGACATCATCTCTTTACTCTCAACAATGAAATGACATCATCTCTTTACTCTCATCAATGAAATGACATCATCTCTTTACTCTCATCAATGAAATGACATCATCTCTTTACTCTCATCAATGAAATGACATCATCTCTTTACTCTCATCAATGAAATGACATCATCCCTTTACTCTCATCAATGAAGTGACATCATCTCTTTACTCTCATCAATGAAATGACATCATCTCTTTACTCTCATCAATGAAGTGACATCATCTCTTTACTCTCATCAATGAAGTGACATCATCTCTTTACTCTCATCAATGAAATGACATCATCTCATTACTCTCATTAATGAAGTGACATCATCTCTTTACTCTCATCAATGAAATGACATCATCTCTTTACTCTCATCAATGAAATGACATCATCTCTTTACTCTCATCAATGAAGTGACATTATCTCTTTACTCTCATCAATGAAATGACATCATCTCATTACTCTCATCAATGAAGTGACATCATCTCTTTACTCTCATCAATGAAGTGACATCATCTCTTTACTCTCATCAACCCTTGAAAGTCTAAACGACCTCTGAGAAACCATATGACTCAACATCTCTTAGCTGAGCGGTTGGTAGAAAACCACTAGGTTTGTTCTATTTTTGTAAAAAAAACCTTTATATAATTCAAATCTATCTTTCTAATTCACTCTTAACATCAGCTCTAGCATTTAGAATAGGTTAAAAAGGCACGTTGGAAGATTATGACAAAGAAATTTATTTATTTTTTAATCTCTAATGTCTGATAGTTTTGTAATGGGTTTTTACATGTTTATAGGTCCTCATTTGTCTGCGATCAGGACTCAGTCAGAGTAGGATCCCAGACTCCCACATGAAGTCAGCTGTCAGGCTAAGTGTGTTGATCGCCCCCACAGACAGAACATCACAGTTAGAGTCTGCCATACCCACTCCGACTGAACACTCGTTAAAACGTTGCACTGTCTTCTGCGCCAGTGGCCCAATGCATCCGATTTCAGCCAGCATTTTATTCAGGTTTGCTTTCCTTAGCCTTTGATTGTCCCCAATCTTCCTGCAAGGCAGCAGATGCTCTTTTCTGTAGGGGGATTCTGCCCTTAGATGGTCGGCCTTCCCAGGTTTACGAGCACCGTCTGCCCGAGTCACTAGAGGTGACTAACACAGACATGCGACTTGTAATGTGAGGAAACTGCAACAAGGAACGCTTTTCATGCATAGCTTTCAATTGTTCCTGCCGCTTATCCCCATATACCGGTAAGTCACGTCCTCTTGAAAATGATGATTGTCGTAGCACTTGATGATGTTAGGCCATCGTTGATGACTCCAATTCCGATCATATAGACACACAGTCAGACGTCAAATTATCCTCGTCGCACATCAAACAGCAGACCTCATTTGTGAAAACACATTTGTGAATAGTTCTAAAATTATTATTTGTGTTTCAAATTGAATTAACTGACTATCATCATCGTCATCAAGTAACATGCCTACTGGCGTAGGTGATCATGTCTCGCCAAAACTTTCGATCTTGACAGTTATTTTTTTTTTTTTAATTAGTTATTTTCTTTGTTGACCCTCTTTCAAGCCATTCTCTTAAGCTGTCTGGTATCTTTTCTCTGTGCTTCCCTCTATCTCTTCGCCCCTCAATTTTCCCAGTTATCACAATATATTCCAGCTGTTCCCTTCTCATCACATGGCTCAAAAAATGATGATCATTTCTTCATAATATGGGAAATCAGCTCCCTTTTTGCTTTGGCCTTTTTCAGAATGTTTTCATTACTCTTCTTTGCTGTCGATGGCATTCTCAATATTCTTCTGTAAAAACATATTTCTACAGCCTCCAGTGATTTTCTTGTCTGTTGTCCTATTGTCCATGATACACATCCATATGTTAAGACTGGCTCTCATCATCATCATCAAGTGCCTTACCGGTTGGCGTAGGTGATCATGTCCTTCCACAATGTTCTATCCGCAGTGCATCGTATCAATTTGTTGTTGACTGTTTTCCATGCCATGACACCAAGCTATCCAGTATTTTCTCTCTTTGTCGTCCGCGATATCTCTTTCCCTTTATTTTGCCAGTTGTAACCAAGTATTCCAACTTTCCTCTTCTCATGATGTGCCCAATAAATGTTGATTGTTTCTTTCTGTTTTTTTAGTAGCTCCCTTTTAGTGTTACCCTCTTTGAGAATTTCCTCATTGTTTTTTTTTAGCTGTCCAGGGAACTTTCAACATTCTTCTGAGAAATCCCATCTCTGATTGACTCTACATAACATTTAAGAACTCTTTCTTGTTTCTATTGCAAAAAAATATAAAATATAACATTAAAAAAATATATATATAGTATTAAATGACTATAAAATGTATAAATACCAATACATAAACAAAGTAGATTCATCATTGTCAATTTCTGTGACATCTTTCAACATAGTGGTAGGTAACACAAATTGTTGTTTTCGTTCCTGTTTACATATCACATGACATTTTTGGTAATAATTATGTTGTTTATGTTGCAAAATAAATGGAAATCATAGACAATGTTATTGAGTTATTTGCGGGTCATCATCATGATGATTCTGTAGGCACTGATCTGAGATTGGTCCTTGTTTGGCTTCGGTAGCGGTAGTATGTAGCTGTGTAGCCACTCCTCCTTAATCTTGCAACTCCGAATACACAATGTGTAGATATGGATTGAAAATGAAAGTAAAGTCGAGTTTTATGTACATTTTGAGTAGGAACTATTTGAGTTGAGTTTTAACTGGACATTTTATTTTAATTCATTTTTTGTTTGTTTGTTTATTCATTTACAAAGCACGTTGTGTATGTATAATTTCTTCTACACATCGTCATCATCATGTACCATGCCGGCTGGCGTAGGCGATCATGTCCCTCCACAATCTTCTATCTACAGTGCCTCTTCTCATGATGTGCCCGAAAAATGTTGATTGCTTCTTTCTAATGTTTTTAAGAGCTCCCTTTTTGTGTTGGCCTCTTTGAGAACTTCCTCATTGGTCTTTTTATCTGTCCAGGAAACTTTCAAGATTCTTCTGAAAAATCCCATCTCTGTGGCCTCTAATCGTCTTTTCATTTGTTTGTCTACTGTCCATGGTTCGCTTCCATAGATCAGAATTGGTTCTATATAGCACCGATGAACTCTCTTTCTCATTTTTATTGACATAGATTTGTTGTATAAGGTATTTTTCATTTTCTGAAATGCTATTTTGACCTGAGCTATTCTACTTTTTATTTCTGTGGTGCATCTCCCATCTGATGTTATTATTGTGCCCAAGTATTTGAAACGTTGCACTTGTTTCAGATTTGTCTCGTTTATTTTTATGCTGCATGCTGGTGATGATTGTTTCTTCGATATAACCATTACTTCTGTTTTCTTACTATTCAGACTGAGACCTTTCTTTACACATAGATTATACTATTATAAGTAAAAAGTTCAGCCGTTCCTGAAAATGTATATAGACGTACATCGGCAAATAAAATAAAACTCACATAAAATAGTACAACTTTTATGTCCGAAATAAGTCTAAGAAGTGTGCGTCGCCAAAATGGTGGTGTTTGCCATGCCTTCTAAAGGTTTAATGTTGCCAGTATGCTTGTGTTAATTAAGTTCATATTTATGTTTTACTCAGTGTGATACAAGCCCCACTTGAGCAAATTGCCAGCAGACCAGCACATGATTATCTTTATGCTGTGGATTCGTTTAGCAATTTGACAAGCATCGTAGATTACGTGGCACAAAATTGTGTAAAGGTGAGTACTTTCACGTAAATAGTCGATCCAGTGCTCACACTATTGACTTGGGGAATCACTTACTTCTGTATTCATCATCATCATGTGCCATTCCGGTTGGATTAAGCAATCATGTCCTTCTACAATCTTCTATCTACAGTGCATCGTATCAACTCTGTTGTTGACTGTTTTCCATGCCTTGACACCAAGCTATCCAGTATTTTCTCTCTTTGTCGTCCGCGATCTCTCTTTCCCTGTATTTTGCCAGTTGTAACCAAGTATTCCAACTTTCCTCTTCTCATGATGTGCCTGAAAAATGTCGATTGTATCTTTCTGATGTTTTTTAGGAGCTCTGTTTATTACATGAATGTATTTATCTGTTTGTTTTTGTGCTGGCTTGTTTGTTTGTTTGTTTGTCTGTTTGATTGTTTGTCTGTTTGTTTGTTTGTCTGTTTGTTTGTTTGATTGTTTGTTTGATTGTTTGTTTGTCTGTTTATTTGTTTGTTTGTTTGTTTGATTGTTTGTTTGTCTGTTTGTTTGTTTTTCTGTTTGTTTGTTTGTTTGTTTGATCGTTTGTTTGTCTGTTTGTTTGTCTTTTATTTGTTTGTTTGTTTGTTTGATTGTTTGTTTGTTTTATTGTTTGTTTGTTTGATTGTTTGATTGTTTGTTTGTTGGTCTGTTTGTTTGTTTGTTTGTCTGTTTATTTGTTTGTTTGTAAGTTTGTTTGTTTGTTTTAAGGGGGTTTTATAGTGCACGGGAGTATGGTGTTAAAGTACATTATTTTTCAGTGGCCAGTTGCACATTTCCGGTTGGATCCAAGATGGAGAATTTGTTTTTTTCCCGCTTGGTATAGAACCGTTGATCAGAGGTTTAACAAGCCGCTATAGCAAAAACGTTTTTATTAATGAAACAGCCCTCATGTGCGAAGCAACAGGTAGGAGGAAAAAAGGCCGACCCAGAGAGACACTGAGAAGAACATTGATCAGAGAGGCAAGAGCAACAGGAATCGGCTCACTCAGTGAGATTGAGTTGCTTGCACAGAACATAGACAAATGGTAGATCTTTACAAGGATTGAAAACTGCTGGAATAAAAATTTAGATAAGAGAAAGAGTATTTGTGTCTATACCCTATGGGCTCGAAAGGTCATTGGTAGATAAATAGACAGACAGACAGACAGACAGACAGACAGACAGACAGACAGACAGACAGACAGACAGACAGACAGGCAGGCAGGCAGATGTATAGATAGATAGATAGATAGATAGATAGATAGATAGATAGATAGATAGATAGATAGATAGATAGACAGACAGACAGACAGACAGACAGACAGACAGACAGACAGACAGACAGACAGACAGACAGACAGACAGACAGACAGACAGACAGACAGACAGACAGACAGACAGACAGATAGATAGATAGAAAAACTTCACAAACATGAACAAGTCAAAGAAAGATAAAGTAAATCCGTCAACCAGGAAAGAGAAGGGCTCTCTGTCTAAGAGACGTATGACGCAATCCGGAGAAAGCCATAAGGAGTCCGGGTTGCCGACTCACCCTTTGTCTACCAGGAAATCATCCAGAATTGGCACCTGGAATGTTCGTACCCTTAACGAACAGGGAAAAGCGGCACAAGTGGCAGCAGAAATGACCAACTACAAGATAGATATTCTGGGAATGTGTGAAACAAGATGGCTGGGAGCGGAGAGAATAAAATTGAATACAGGGGAGATGATTTTATCATCAGGACACCAGGAACCAGGAGCACAACATAGCGAAGGGGTAGCTATAATGCTATCAAAGAATGCACAGAAGACACTAATAGAATGGGAGGCAGTGGGACCAAGACTGGTGAGAGCAACATTTAGAACAACCAAAAACAAAATAAAATTACACATTATACAATGCTATGCACCAACCAACGATAAAGATGACTCAGTTAAAGATGATTTTTATAAACAGCTACAATGCCAGATGGATGCAAGACGAGCCAAGGATATTATAATCTTGATGGGAGACCTAAATGCTAAGGTAGGATCAGACAACAGAGGCTTTGAAGAGATTATGGGAAAACATGGACTTGGAGATATAAACGAGAATGGAGAGATATTTGTGAATTTCTGCGCCCTTAATCAAATGAGCCTAGGAGGAACAATATTCCAACATAAAAGAATACACAAAGCTACATGGGTGTCACCAGATCATAGAACGGAAAATCAAATTGATCACATATGTATTAATAATAAGTTTAAGTCATCCTTACAGGATGTAAAAATATATAGAGGGGCAGATATAGCTTCTGATCATCATCTTCTGTTAGTCCACACCTTTCGAGCCGTAACCGGCCCATAGGGCGTAGACCAAGATACACCTTCTCCTATATGAATTTTTGTTCTAGCAGTTTTCTTTTAAAGATATTTTATCAAATCTCGCCATCTGTCTCTGTTCTGTGCAAGCAGTTCTATCTCATTGAGGGAGCCGATTCCTGCTGCTCTTGCCTCTCTCATCAATGTTCTTCTCAGTGTCTCCCTGGGTCTTCCTCTTTTTCTTTTACCTGTTGTTTCCCATATGAGGGCTTGCTTTGCTATTCGATTATTATCTCTTCTCATCACATGTCCAACGTATGACCATCGTCTTTTCTTTATTACTGAAGATATTAGTGGTTGATTGGCGATTTCTCTAATTTCCTCGTTTGTTTTGAATTCGTTCCATTCTATACCAAGTATTTTCCTTAGACATTTATTTTCGAATGCGTTCAACTTTGTTTCTATATCTCTTGTTGTTTTCCAGCTTTCACACGCATACGTAAGGGTTGATAGTACATTTGATTTGAATAGCCTAAGTTTTGTGTTTGTGCTAATGAGTTTTGATTTCCACAACTTTTCAAGGCTTCTGAAAGACATTGCTGCTTTAGCCAGTCTGATTCTAATTTCTTTGCTCGTATCCCCTTCTCGATCAATGTGACTTCCAAGATAGATAAAGTGATCGATCTCTTCTACTGGTTTGTTTTCCATGTATATTTTGTCACTTGTTGGAATTAAACTTTTCATGACTTTAGTCTTTTCATGATTGACCTCAAGCCCAATTTTGCTGGCTATTGATGATAGTTCATTTAGTTCATTCTTCTGTTAGCCAAACTTAAAATTAAATTAAAAAGGTATACTACAACGAATAAGGGCAGAAAGTATTTCAATGTAGGGTTTCTTAAAGAACAAGGAATTAAAGATAAATTCGCAGTCACAATATCAAACAAATACCAAGTCCTCCAACAACTAGAAAATACAATAAATATAGAAGATCATTGGAAACAGGTAAAAAATATATGGAAAGAGACATGCGAAGAAACACTGGGGAAAAGAGAACGCCAGAATAAGGCATGGATGACAGCAGAGACCCTGGATAAAATTAAAGAAAGAAAGAACAAGAAAGCAGACATAAATAAAAGCAAAACAAGAAGTAATAAAGCCAAGACACAGGAAGCTTACACAGAGGTGAACAAAGAAGTGAGAAGATGCATTAAAAGGGATAAGAGGAAATATATAGATGAATTAGCTAAAGAGGCAGAAGAAGCAGCAAATAAAGGGAATATGAAAGAACTGTACAACAGCACAAAGAAATTAGGTGGAAAATACAAACAGATCAACGCCTTTATCAAAGATAAGAAAGGAAATCTGCTTAGTAATATAAGGGAACAAATGGAGAGATGGAAGGAGCACTTTGAAGAACTTTTGAACAGACCTGGCTCAAATAATCCTCCAGATATACTACCAGCAGAAGAAGAATTACACGTTAACTGCGGAAAACCAAGCAAAGAAGAAATAATGAAAGCCATCAAACTATTAAAAGATGATAAAGCCACAGGACCAGATGAAATTCCTTCAGAAGCCATCAAAGCAGATATTATCACCTCTACCAAGATGTTACATAATCTATTGGATAAAATTTGGGAGAGGGAAGAAATACCTAAAGACTGGAGAGAAGGTTATATGATCAAACTACCAAAGAAAGGAAGTTTACAGGAGTGCACAAATTATAGGGGAATTATGCTACTATCAGTGCCAGGAAAAATATTAGGCAGAATCATTCTGGAGAGACTAAAAGAGGCTATAGAGAAACACTTGAGAGATGAACAAGCAGGTTTTAGGAAGAACAGATCATGTGCTGATAAAATAACTACTCTACGTATAATAGTTGAACAAAGTTTAGAACTAAAATCTCCACTTTATATTGGATTCATAGATTACGAAAAGGCATTTGATAGTTTAGACAGAAGAATGCTTTGGAAGTTGCTGAGTCATTATGGAATCCCCATAAAGTTTATTAACCTGATAAAAACAATGTATGAAGAAACAAAATGTAGTGTGGTGCATGAAGGACAGCTTACAGAAGCATTTGAAATAAGAACAGGAGTAAGGCAAGGATGCCTTCTGTCTCCATTTCTCTTTCTACTGGCCATAGATTGGATTATGAAAATAACTCAAATCAACAGAAATGGGATCCAGTGGTCACTGACCAAACAACTTGATGATTTAGACTTTGCTGATGACATAGCTCTCCTATCACACAGCCACCAACAAATGCAAGATAAAATGAGTATATTAGATGAGAGATCACAACAGCTAGGACTAAAGATTAATAGAGATAAGACCAACATTATGAGAATTAATGCAGTTGGCAATAACCAAATAAAACTAGGAGAAATACCTCTACTAGACGTACAATCTTATATATATATCTGGGCAGTAATATAGATAAAGAGGGAGGAACAGAAAACGATACCAAAATAAGGATATCAAAAGCAAGAGGAGCTTTCATTGCACTGGAAAACATATGGAAATCCAAAGAAATTAGGCTAAATACAAAATACAAATTTTCAACTCCAATGTTAAGTCGGTTCTATTATATGGCTGTGAAACATGGAGAATAACAAAATTGACAATCACGAAGGTACAGACTTTCATTAATGGATGCTTGCGCAGAATAAAGGGATGGAAATTGCAGGACAAAGTCACAAACGTGGAATTATGGAAATGTACCGGTCAAATACCAGTGGATAAAGAAATACAGCGAAGACGATGGCGATGGATAGGACACACACTACGGAAACCAACTGAGAGTATTACACAACAGGCCCTTTTTTGGAATCCCCAGGGGAAAAGACAAAGAGGAAGACCAAGGAATTCTTGGAGAAGACAGATTGAAGCAGAGATGAAGATGATGGGGAAGACATGGAATGATCTTAAAAGAACTGCAAAAAACAGAACGACTTGGAAAGTGTTTGTTGAAGACCTATGCTCCACTGGGAGCTAAAAGGTAGAAGAAGAATAGCAAAAACGTTTTTATTAATGAAACAGCCCTCATGTGCGAAGCAACAGGTAAGAGGAAAAAAGGCCGACCCAGAGAGACACTGAGAAGAACATTGATCAGAGAGGCAAGAGCAACAGGAATCGGCTCACTCTGTGAGATTGAGTTGCTTGCACAGAACATAGACAAATGGTAGATCTTTACAAGGATTGAAAACTGCTGGAATAAAAATTTAGATAAGAGAAAGAGTATTTGTGTCTATACCCTATGGGCTCGAAAGGTCATTGGTAGATAGATAGACAGACAGACAGACAGACAGACAGACAGACAGACAGACAGGCAGGCAGGCAGGCAGGCAGGCAGATAGATAGATAGATAGATAGATAGATAGATAGATAGATAGATAGATAGATAGATAGATAGACCGACAGACAGACAGACAGACAGACAGACAGACAGATAGATAGATAGATAGATAGATAGACAGACAGACAGACAGACAGACAGACAGACAGACAGACAGACAGACAGATAGATATATAGATAGATAGATAGATAGATAGATAGATAGATAGATAGATAGATAGATAGATAGATAGATAGATATATAGATAGATAGATAGATAGATAGATAGATAGATAGATAGATAGATAGATAGATAGATAGATAGATAGATAGATAGATAGATAGATAGATAGATAGATAGATAGATAGATAGATAGATAGATAGGCAGGCAGGCAGGTAGGTTGTTAGGCTGGTAGATAGATAGATAGATGATGGGTGGGCGGACGGACGGGTGGGCGGTCGGATGGATGGATGGAGTGAATTGCACATTTTATGAATGATGTGGTTGATATCACACCAAGGTTGCTATATATATTGATTGATGGAACACACCAGGTTGCTATATATATTGATTGATGGAACACACCAGGTTGCTATATATATTGATTGATGGAACACACCAGGTTGCTATATATATTGATTGATGGAACACACCAAGGTTGCTATTGATTGATGGAACACACCAGGTTGCTATATATATTGATTGATGGAACACACCAGGTTGCTATATATATTGATTGATGGAACACACCAGGTTGCTATATATATATTGATTGATGGAACACACCAGGTTGCTATATTTATTGATTGATGGAACACACCAAGGATGCTATATATATTGATTGATGGAACACACCAGGTTGCTATATATATTGATTGACGGAATACACCAGGTTGCTATTGATTGATGGAACACACCAGGTTGCTATATATATTGATTGATGGAACACACCAAGGTTGCTATATATATTGATTGATGGAACACACCAAGGTTGCTATATATATTGATTGATGGAACACACCAAGGTTGCTATATATATTGATTGATGGAACACACCAGGTTGCTATATATATTGATTGAAGGAATACACCAGGTTGCTATATATATTGATTGATGGAACACACCAGGTTGCTATATATATTGATTGATGGAACACACCAGGTTGCTATTGATTGATGGAACACACCAGGTTGCTATATATATTGATTGATGGAACACAACAAGGTTGCTATATATATTGATTGATGGAACACACCAAGGTTGCTATATATATTGATTGATGGAACACACCAAGGTTGCTATATATATTGATTGATGGAACACACCAGGTTGCTATATATATTGATTGATGGAACACACCAAGGTTGCTATTGATTGATGGAACACACCAGGTTGCTATATATATTGATTGATGGAACACACCAGGTTGCTATATATATTGATTGATGGAACACACCAGGTTGCTATATACATTGATTGATGGAACACACCAAGGTTGCTATTGATTGATGGAACACACCAAGGTTGCTATATATATTGATTGATGGAACACACCAAGGTTGCTATATATATATTGATTGATGGAACACACCAGGTTGCTATATATATTGATTGATGGAACACACCAGGTTGCTATATATATTGATTGATGGAACACACCAGGTTGCTATATATATTGATTGATGGAACACACCAGGTTGCTATATATATTGATTGATGGAACACACCAGGTTGCTATATATATTGATTGATGGAACACACCAGGTTGCTATATATATTGATTGATGGAACACACCAGGTTGCTATATATATTGATTGATGGAACACACCAGGTTGCTATATATATTGATTGATGGAACACACCAGGTTGCTATATATATTGATTGATGGAACACACCAGGTTGCTATATATATTGATTGATGGAACACACCAAGGTTCTTCTTCTACCTTTTAGCTCCCTGTGGAGCATAGGTCTTCAACAAACACTTTCCAAGTCGTTCTGTTTTTTGCCATTCTTTTAAGATCATTCCATGTCTTCCCCATCATCTCCATCTCTGCTTCAATCTGTCTTCTCCAAGAATTCCTTGGTCTTCCTCTTTGTCTTTTCCCTGGGGATTCCAAAAAAGGGCCTGTTGTGTAATACTCTCAGTTGGTTTCCGTAGTGTGTGTCCTATCCATCGCCATCGTCTTCGCTGTATTTCTTTATCCACTGGTATTTGACCGGTACATTTCCATAATTCCACGTTTGTGACTTTGTCCTGCCATTTCCATCCCTTTATTCTGCGCAAGCATCCATTAATGAAAGTCTGTACCTTCGTGATTGTCAATTTTGTTATTCTCCATGTTTCACAGCCATATAATAGAACCGACTTAACATTGGAGTTGAAAATTTGTATTTTTGTATTTAGCCTAATTTCTTTGGATTTCCATATGTTTCCCAGTGCAATGAAAGCTCCTCTTGCTTTTGATATCCTTATTTTGGTATCGTTTTCTGTTCCTCCCTCTTTATCTATATTACTGCCCAGATATATATAAGATTGTACGTCTAGTAGAGGTATTTCTCCTAGTTTTATTGGTTATTGCCAACTGCATTAATTCTCATAATGTTGGTCTTATCTCTATTAATCTTTAGTCCTAGCTGTTGTGATCTCTCATCTAATATACTCATTTTATCTTGCATCTGTTGGTGGCTGTGTGATAGGAGAGCTATGTCATCAGCAAAGTCTAAATCATCAAGTTGTTTGGTCAGTGACCACTGGAACCAATTTCTGTTGTTTTGAGTTATTTTCATAATCCAATCTATGGCCAGTAGAAAGAGAAATGGAGACAGAAGGCATCCTTGCCTTACTCCTGTTCTTATTTCAAATGCTTCTGTAAGCTGTCCTTCATGCACCACACTACATTTTGTTCCTTCATACATTGTTTTTATCAGGTTAATAAACTTTATGGGGATTCCATAATGACTCAGCAACTTCCAAAGCATTATTCTGTCTAAACTATCAAATGCCTTTTCGTAATCTATGAATCCAATATAAAGTGGGGATTTTAGTTCTAAACTTTGTTCAACTATTATACGTAGAGTAGTTATTTGATCAGCACATGATCTGTTCTTTCTAAAACCTGCTTGTTCATCTCTCAAGTGTTTCTCTATAGCCTCTTTTAGTCTCTCCAGAATGATTCTGCCTAATATTTTTTCCTGGCACTGATAGTAGCATAATTCCCCTATAATTTGTGCACTCCTGTAAACTTCCTTTCTTTGGTAGTTTGATCATATAACCTTCTCTCCAGTCTTTAGGTATTTCTTCCCTCTCCCAAATTTTATCCAATAGATTATGTAACATCTTGGTAGAGGTGATAATATCTGCTTTGATGGCTTCCGAAGGAATTTCATCTGGTCCTGTGGCTTTACCATCTTTTAATAGTTTGATGGCTTTCATTATTTCTTCTTTGCTTGGTTTTCCGCAGTTAACGTGTAATTCTTCTTCTGCTGGTGTGTATATCAGGAGGATTATTTGAGCCGGTCTGTTCAAAAGTTCTTCAAAGTGCTCCTTCCATCTCTCCATTTGTTCCCTTATATTACTAAGCAGATTTCCTTTCTTATCTTTGATAAAGGCGTTGATCTGTTTGTATTTTCCACCTAATTTCTTTGTGCTGTTGTACAGTTCTTTCATATTCCCTTTATTTGCTGCTTCTTCTGCCTCTTTAGCTAATTCATCTATATATTTCCTCTTATCCCTTTTAATGCATCTTCTCACTTCTTTGTTCACCTCTGTGTAAGCTTCCTGTGTCTTGGCTTTATTACTTCTTGTTTTGCTTTTATTTATGTCTGCTTTCTTGTTCTTTCTTTCTTTAATTTTATCCAGGGTCTCTGCTGTCATCCATGCCTTATTCTGGCGTTCTCTTTTCCCAGTGTTTCTTCGCATGTCTCTTTCCATATATTTTTTACCTGTTTCCAATGATCCTCTATATTTATTGTATTTTCTAGTTGTTGGAGGACTTGGTATTTGTTTGATATTGTGACTGCGAATTTATCTTTAATTCCTTGTTCTTTAAGAAACCTACATTGAAATACTTTCTGCCCTTATTCGTTGTAGTATACCTTTTTAATTTAATTTTAAGTTTGGCTAACAGAAGATGATGATCAGAAGCTATATCTGCCCCTCTATATACTTTTACATCCTGCAAGGATGACTTAAACTTATTATTAATACAAATGTGATCAATTTGGTTTTCCGTTCTATGATCTGGTGATACCAAGGTTGCTATATATATTGATTGATGGAACACACCAGGTTGCTATATATATTGATTGATGGAACACACCAGGTTGCTATATATATTGATTGATGGAACACACCAAGGTTGCTATATATATTGATTGATGGAACACACCAGGTTGCTATTGATTGATGGAACACACCAGGTTGCTATATATATTGATTCATGGAACACACCAGGTTGCTATATATATTGATTGATGGAACACACCAGGTTGCTATATATATTGATTGATGGAACACACCAGGTTGCTATATATATTGATTGATGGAACACACCAAGGTTGCTATATATATTGATTGATGGAACACACCAAGGTTGCTATATATATTGATTGATGGAACACACCAGGTTGCTATATATATATATTGATTGATGGAACACACCAAGGTTGCTATATATATTGATTGATGGAACACACACAAGGTTGCTATATATATATTGATTGATGGAACACACCAGGTTGCTATTGATTGATGGAACACACCAGGTTGCTATATATATTGATTGATGGAACACACCAGGTTGCTATATATATTGATTGATGGAACACACCAGGTTGTTATATATATTGATTGATGGAACACACCAAGGTTGCTATATATATTGATTGATGGAACACACCAGGTTGCTATATATATTGATTGATGGAACACACCAGGTTGGTATATATATATATTGATTGATGGAACACACCAGGTTGCTATATATATTGATTGATGGAACACACCAGGTTGCTATATATATTGATTGATGGAACACACCAGGTTGCTATTGATTGATGGAACACACCAGGTTGCTATATATATTGATTGATGGAACATACCAGGTTGCTATATATATTGATTGATGGAACACACCAGGTTGCTATATATATTGATTGATGGAACACACCAAGGTTGCTATATATATTGATTGATGGAACTCACCAGGTTGCTATATATATTGATTGATGGAACATACCAGGTTGCTATATATATTGATTGATGAAACACACCAGGTTGCTATATATATATTGATTGATGGAACACACCAGGTTGCTATATATATTGATTGATGGAACACACAAGGTTGCTATATATATTGATTGATGGAACACACCAGGTTGCTATATATATTGATTGATGGATCACACCAGGTTGCTATTGATTGATGGAACACACCAGGTTGCTATATATATTGATTGATGGAACACACCAGGTTGCTATTGATTGAAGGAACACACCAGGTTGCTATATATATTGATTGATGGAACACACCAGGTTGCTATATATATTGATTGATGGAACACACCAGTTTGCTATATATATTGATTGAAGGAACACACCAGGTTGCTATATATATTGTTTGATGGAACACACAAGGTTGCTATTGATTGAAGGAACACACCAGGTTGCTATATATATTGATTGATGGAACACACCAGGTTGCTATATATATTGATTGATGGAACACACCAGGTTGCTATATATATTGATTGATGAAACACACCAGGTTGCTATATATATTAATTGATGGAACACACCAGGGCGCTATATATATTGATTGATGGAACACACCAGGTTGCTATATATATTGATTGATGGAACACACCAGGTTGCTATATATATTGATTGATGGAACACACCAAGGTTGCTATTGATTGATGGAACACACCAGGTTGCTATATATATTGATTGATGGAACACACCAGGTTGCTATATATATTGATTGATGGAACACACCAAGTTGCTATATATATTGATTGATGGAACACACCAAGGTTGCTATATATATTGATTGATGGAACACACCAAGGTTGCTATATATCTTGGTTGATGGAACACACCAGGTTGCTATTGATTGATGGAACACACCAGGTTGCTATATATATTGATTGATGGAACACACCAAGGTTGCTATATATATTGATTGATGGAACACACCAAGTTTGCTATATATATTGATTGATGGAACACACAAAGGTTGCTATTGATTGAAGGAACACACCAGGTTGCTATATATATATTGATTGATGGAACACACCAGGTTGCTATATATATTGATTGATGGAACACACCAAGGTTGCTATTGATTTATGGAACACACCAGGTTGCTATATATATTGATTGATGGAACACACCAGGTTGTATATATATATATTGATTGATGGAACACACCAGGTTGCTATATATATTGATTGATGGAACACACCAGGTTGCTATATATATTGATTGATGGAACACACCAGGTTGCTATTGATTGATGGAACACACCAGGTTGCTATATATATATTGATTGATGGAACACACCAGGTTCCTATATATATATTGATTGATGGAACACACCAGGTTGCTATATATATTGATTGATGGATCACACCAGGTTGCTATTGATTGATGGAACACACCAGGTTGCTATATATATTGATTGATGGAACACACCAGGTTGCTATTGATTGATGGAACACACCAGGTTGCTATATATATTGTTTGATGGAATACACCAGGTTGCTATATATATTGATTGATGGAACACACCAGGTTCCTATATATATATTGATTGATGGAACACACCAGGTTGCTATATATATTGATTGATGGAACACACCAGGTTGCTATATATATTGATTTATGGAACACACCAGGTTGCTATATATATTGATTGATGGAACACACAAAGGTTGCTATTGATTGAAGGAACACACCAGGTTGCTATATATATTGATTGATGGAACACACCAGGTTGCTATATATATTGATTGATGGAACACACCAGGTTGCTATATATATTGATTGATGGAACACACCAGGTTGCTATATATATTGATTGATGGAACACACCAGGTTGCTATATATATTGATTGATGGAACACACCAGGTTGCTATATATATTGATTGATGGAACACACCAAGGTTGCTATATATATTGATTGATGGAACACACCAGGTTGCTATATATATTGATTGATGTAACACACCAGGTTGCTATATATATTGATTGATAGAACACACCAGGTTGCTATATATATTGATTGATGGAACACACCAGGTTGCTATTGATTGAAGGAACACACCAGGTTGCTATATATATTGATTGATGGAACACACCAGGTTGCTATATATATTGATTGATGGAACACACCAGGTTGCTATATATATTGATTGATGGAACACACCAGGTTGCTATATATATTGATTGATGGAACACACCAGGTTGCTATTGATTGATGGAACACACCAGGTTGCTATATATATTGATTGATGGAACACACCAGGTTGCTATATATATTGATTGATGGAACACACCAAGGTTGCTATATATATTGATTGATGGAACACACCAGGTTGCTATATATATTGATTGATGGAACACACCAGGTTGCTGTATATATTGATTGATGGAACACACCAAGGTTGCTATATATATTGATTGATGGAACACACCCAGGTTGCTATATATATTGATTGATGGAACACACCAGGTTGCTATATATATTGATTGATGGAACACACCAGGTTGCTATATATATTGATTGATGGATCACACCAGGTTGCTATTGATTGATGGAACACACCAGGTTGCTATATATATTGATTGATGGAACACACCAGGTTGCTATTGATTGATGGAACACACCAGGTTGCTATATATATTGATTGATGGAACACACCAGGTTGCTATTGATTGATGGAACACACCAGGTTGCTATATATATTGATTGATGGAACACACCAGGTTGCTATTGATTGAAGGAACACACCAGGTTGCTATATATATTGATTGATGGAACACACCCAAGGTTGCTATATATATTGATTGATGGAACACACCAGGTTGCTATTGATTGATGTAACACACCAGGTTGCTATATATATAAATTGATGGAACACACCAGGTTGCTATTGATTGATGGAACACACCAGGTTGCTATTGATTGATGGAACACACCAGGTTGCTATTGATTGATGGAACACACCAGGTTGCTATATATATTGATTGATGGAACACACCAGGTTGCTATTGATTGATGGAACACACCAGGTTGCTATTGATTGATGGAACACACCAGGTTGCTATTGATTGATGGAAGACACCAGGTTGCTAAATATATTGATTGATGGATTGAGCCTGACCTCTTGTCCTTAGTAGTTCATAATAGAAGTCAGCAATATGCAGAGTCACCGTGTTTACATCCTTGGATAAGCGAAAGTAGGAGACGGTGAAAAAGTGGACAAGTTGGCTGGCTGTGCTGTCACTGAAGACGGTCAAGCAATTTATCAGGCGGATGTTATTAGTGCACTAATTAGATGTGGGAAGAGTACAGGACTTCGACAACCATGAGTTTACATCACTCCTTCAGATGAAAGAGGTGGGAGTTAAGATGGGCACATCATGAAATGATAGTCTTAGTGGGCACATAAGAGTGCTTGTCAACCAACACAGAACCGGAGTCATCAGTCACTTGACGCTGCGGGCCATGCTGAGGAGGAGATCTGACCACATAGTGATGTGTTTTGAGTGCAATGATCATAACCCACAATTATATGTATATATAGCCCTTTTCGTCTTGTCTGACGGTCTGTTGGAGGATATTGTGTATATGGCCCTTTTCGTTTTGTCTGACGGTCTGTTGGAGGCTATTGTGTATATGGCCCTTTTCGTCTTGTCTGACGGTCTGTTGGAGGCTATTGTGTATATGGCCCTTTTCGTCTTGTCTGACGGTCTGTTGGAGGATATTGTGTATATGACCCTTTTCGTCTTGTCTGACGGTCTGTTGGAGGCTATTGTGTATATGGCCCTTTTCGTCTTGTCTGACGGTCTGTTGGAGGCTATTGTGTATATGGCCCTTTTCGTCTTGTCTGACGGTCTGTTGGAGGATATTGTGTATATGACCCTTTTCGTCTTGTCTGACGGTCTGTTGGAGGATATTGTGTATATAGCCCTTTTCGTCTTGTCTGACGGTCTGTTGGAGGCTATTGTGTATATGGCCCTTTTCGTCTTGTCAGGCGGTCTAGTGGAGGCTATTGTGTATATGACCCTTTTCGTCTTGTCAGACGGTCTAGTGGAGGCTATTGTGTATTTTTTTGAGGTTTTGTTTTTGTCTAACAGCTTCTCTCGTGGCTAATTCTATCAATGTTTGATAAACACACACGGCCACAGAATGAACAAGTCAGGCCCACTGATCCACAGGGTTTCCCATCCTTTTTCATGAGTCTTTTCTCTTCTACGTTTTGCCTTCGCACAGTCTTAAATGATGTTATACCATTCCTTATACATGCTCTCCATGATATGCGATCACTTGCTAGATGTTCCCAGTCACATTCACATATGGACAAGTCTTTCAGAGATGATTTACAGATATCTCTAAATCGTAGTTTAGGTCTGCCGATTTGTCTTTATCCGTGTATTGGCTCAACGTCCAACTCAGACATTGTAGGATATTTAGGTATTCATTGTGCTAGAGCTGTGTTTGCTGGTCTGTCATCATGGTACAGTTTGGAGTAGTGTTCAACCCATCTTTCCATTTGTTGTTCCTTGTCAGTAATAGGTTCTCCAAACTTGGATGTTAGGGGCGCTGATTTATAACCAACAAATAACTAATAAAATACAGGCCCCAGCATCTCACGGCAACTGCTCCGGACAAGCGACCTTTATTTTCTAGTCTTGTTGTGGGTGATTATATCTCTCCATGAGTTTCTATCTCTACAGCTGTTTATCAATTCTGTTGAAGACACATACCAAACAATTCTCGTCAACTGTCTGGCATTTCTTTATTTCTGCATTTTTCCAGTTGCCACACTGTATTCCAACTGTTCTCTCAAAACATGACAAAAAATGGTAAATGTTTCCTCTTGATTTTGACAAACAAGTCCTCTTTATGCTTCTGACCTCTTTAAGAGCAGCTTCCATACTTATTTTAGAAGTACATTGTATTCCCAACATTCTTATGTAAACCCCACTTTTGTGGCTTTCAACAATGTTACTGTATGTTGTCAAGAATAACATATCTTCCATATTTTTGAAAGGCAAGTCTGTAGACCAGGACAAAAAAGGACCTACAAATTGGGAGAAACCTGGCATGTTTACCATGGTTACACATTAATAGTTATAGTTCATTTAAAGTGTAGGCTTATTATAATCACATAGATTAGTATATTTATAAGCAGTGATATTTGTATAGTCTATATTTATGTAGTATGGCGGATATAAGGATGTTTGCAGGCTCCCTTGAGGGAATTTATTTATCAGTGAAAGAAACTGGGAAAATGTGGCTGCGGATCGTAGCACATGGAGGGCAAAATAAAAAAAATGGCACAGCAACTTTCGAGACAGGGCTGATATCAATTCAGAAGACAAAAGGCGCAAGAGAAAAAAGACGTGGCCAGGCACTACTAATACAAATTGTTCGTTATGCGGATGAATCTGTCTGTCCAGGATTGGCAAATTAAGCAACGAGAGAAGCTGTTCAGCAAAGCAGCACCCAGTAAGAGACACTAATGCTTTACCAAACTACTGACTTATCATGATTGGTGGCTACCAACCGTCTGTCAAGACGCCAAAGGCCATATATATATATATATAGTATACAGGCATGGGTGTAGTCTTGTAACTCCAACCAGATGAATGCCCTGGTTACTGCCATCATCTCCACCATCATCGTGTTGCTCATGGTCAGTGCTTGAAATCATCATCATCATTGAGTGCCGTCTCCGCAACGAAGGTTGTCTACCATGGAGCGTCATTCCTTCAGAAACTTAGAAACCAACCCAACAGTACTTTCAATGACAAATTCATCGAGACATTTTCGTCCCAAACAAGACGGATAGAGTTTACATATAAATAAGTAAGTAATTTAAAATGTAGTGATGTCATTAGCAAATATTACTTCATGTTAGTCTACTGAATATAATGTATGTCTTTATTTATTAGGTCAGCGGTAGCCCACACCCCAAAACCAGTATACGCTACTGCTTACATCTTCACTTTAAAACAATCCCGTTTCTTTCTGTAACCAATAATTATTGTCAAGACTGTTCGCCACTCTATCCCTTCAATTTGCCTGCATTTTCATAACATTGACGCGAGAAGAAAGTGAAACCATTTATTGAACTGTACTATACAAAACTGGGAGCCGCGATAGCTCAGTGTTAGTGAACTGGACTACAAAGGACAAGAGGTAGGGTTCGATCCCAACCGACGGCACCGGTTCACCCATCCTTTAATGGGTACCGGATTTTTTTTCTGGTAAAGTAAAGCGGCACGGGCGTAATACCGACCACATTATCCCAAAAATCATGTGCCGAGGGTCTGTAAAATTTATGGTCACTAACACCATATTCCCTATACGCCACTTGGCGTGACGGAGGTACTTTACTTTCTTTATTTACTATACAAAACTGAACTATTTGGAATTACAGTGAAATAAATAAAACAGTAAATTAAGTTAACTCTTTCCGAACGGTTCGACGCATCCATGCGTCATGTCAATTACGGTCGCGTACGTTGCGCCGCACAGTGCGACACTCTCACTTTGATTAGTGTAAACTGTCATCAAACTATAATCTTTTTTTACATGCCTTGTACCATCTTAGTATTGGTGAAATCTAATACCTTGTTCAATTATCTAAAAATGCATATGTTATATGTTAAGTGTTAGATAAATATAATAAAGTGTAGATTTATATTCAAAACATGAATAATTTTGTCTCTGAAATCTCTATCGCTGAATGATTTTTTTTAAATCCGTAAATTATTAAATGTATTTTGTCTTTGTTCTATTCTTCTGTTGCTGTAAATTTTTGTTAACATAAGCTAGTGGTCTCCGTCAGCCATTATTGACTATACTAAACTCCGTCAGTCAATGTTGACTATGAATTTTGCACCACCCCTAGAAATGTTTTTTTTTTCCTTTTCCTTTCTTTCGCCGTATATTCTCTTTTTCTATGAATTTGTCTGCTTGTTATCTGAGTTGGAACTTTAGAGTATGTTTCCAAAGATTGCGATCTGCAGCTATTTCTTCCCATGCTGCAGGGTTTATGTTCAGAGTCTTCATGTCACGTTTACACACATCTACAAATCGAAGTGGACGTCCCCTATTTTTTTTGCCATCTGCCAGTTGTTCGCAGATTTTCGTATGCGGTCATCTTTCATACAGTGTACTTGGCCAAGCCAGCGTAACCTACATTGTTTAAGCAGCGTGTAGGTGTTCGGGAGGTCTGTGTGAGTCATAACTTCCATGTTCATCACTTTATCTTTCCAGGTGATACCAAGAATATTGCGAAAACATCGCGTATGGAATGCATTTATTCTTCTCTCCTGCTTTGCATAGGTTGTCCATGATTCGCTGCCATATGAAAGGACATTAATGACGCAGGCATTGTAAACTGCGACCAAAGCTTTAATTGTCACTTTTGCTGTTTTGCCAAACACGTCTAGAAAGACAGGCGAAGGTGGTAGCAGCTTTACCAATGCGGGTGTCAATTTCTGTATCTAAAGATAGTTTGTCGTTGATGATGAACCCCAGGTAGCTATACTGCTGCCCGACATCAAGTTAACGTAAGTAACAAGGACAAAAAAAAAACCATCTAAATATTTTCAAATTTTCCTTATCTTCTTCTTCTTTTCTTCTTTTTCTTCTTTCCGTACTCAGCCTTTCAGCGTCGAGGGGAGATACAATTTGCGGTATTTTGCTCTTCTGTTCGCCTCTGCTGCTGTTATGTTTACTAGTGCTTCTAATCTATTCTATCGATCCATCTTTTTTGTGGTCGACCCTTGGGTCTGGTATTCTCACAACGTTTATTGAGGGCTCGTTTTGTTGTGCAATTTTACTTATGAAAGATTAAAAATATCACACATATTTTTTTCTTTACTTATTTCTAAATCATCACACAGACACAATGTCTGCTTAATCGAACCCCTCATCCATTTTCCCTAAATAAACTTATATATATTAAACACATAGGTACAGTCGAACCAAATATATGCCTCTAAAGAGTGTTACCGGGTATTACCGGGTGTTAAGAGTGTTTCCGTGTGTTACCGGGGTCTCATTATGAGTAAAGAATAGTGACACTGTGACCTTCCAAGCATGTCGTAAGAGGCGACTAAGGAGGTTGATCGATGGCTTGACAAGCTGTCATTGTAAAAAATATTATTATGGAAACAGAGCCATACATTTTAGAGGCAGTGATCTCTGCAATATGTGACATTTTGGCACGCAAGGTTTCTGTTTTTAAGATTGTGGTTCTGCCCTATGTGCCGTCTTCTTCTCGAAAGGGCAATAGATAGATAGATAGAAAGGGTACGTGTTATTGCCCATATTTTTGTCTTGTATTGAATGGTGTACTTGTTTTATATAAAGTCCTATAGTGAAGGGTTAGTATTACAGATAATCCGTGCTACTGTAAATTCCAGAATGTTCAAACAAGTCCGGAGATGTAGTTTTTGTTCTGGACGAGTCTAACAGTATATCTGAGCAAGGCTTCGGGAAAGAGCTGCAGTTTGCTATTGATGTTGTTAAAGTTTTTGATATGGCTCCTTCCTTTATGCGGGTGGCCGAAATAACGTTCAGGTAACTTCTGTTTATACAGTTATTCTCAACTTGTTGACATTACCGCTCACAGAATATCTTTATGGTTATGTATTGTACCATGTAGTCTAATCAACGCTCGTGGGTCAGTGACTCAAGGCTGGTCAAGAACTCACCTCCGAGAGATACAACAAAACAACAATCTACATTGAAACAAACTGGCTAAAAAGATGAGCTTTGGTGTAGTCTTCATATTGGTTGAGTATATTGATATAGAAGACCTAGTATTACAATGGTGAGATCCGTTAATATAAAAGATCTAGTATAGCAGTGAGAGGGCCCGTTGATATAGAAGACCTAGTATTGCAGTGATGAGATCCGTTGATATAGAAGACATAGTATTGTAGTAATGAGATCCGTTGATATAGAAGACCTAGTATGATGAGATCCGTTGATATATAAGACCTAGTATTGCAGTGATGAGATCCGTTAATATAGAAGACCTAGTATACAGTGATGGGATCCGTTGATATAGAAGACCTAGTATTGCAGTGATGAGATCCGTTGATATAGAAGACCTAGTATTGCAGTACTTCTAGGATGGACAAGCTGCAACTTTTCCAGCAGAACCCAGGAAATAAGGAAAATTAATACAGTCCCCCAATCCTGTGGCGCTAGATCAACATCTCTTTACTACTACCATGACTTCATCATTAAGGCATTGCCAATACACATAACTATTCCATTTAAGTTGTGTGTTGTCACTGTTGTTTGTACATTTTTTTTAAAAATTGAAATTTACACCTTTGGGTGTTGAGGAATATAACAGTTCCGGTTCTCACTCTGTAACAGGGCGGGGGGGGGGGGATGACAGAAAGTAGGATAAATAAGAAAAGGAAGAACAGCTGTTAGTATGAGGAAATAAACATGGGCAATGGTAGAAGTAGAAGACGAATGACAGGAAACAGTCTGAGAGATAAGATCAGAAATTAAGAACTGGGAAAAAAGCTAGGAATAGCCCCGCCATAGAATATATAGAAAACAGTCTGAGAGATAAGATCAGAAATTAAGAACTGGGAAAAAGCTAGGAATAGCCCCCCGCCATAGAATATATAAGGAAACAGATAAGATCAGAAATTAAGAACTGGGAAAAAAGCTAGGAATAGCCCCCGTCATAGAATATATAAGGAAACAGATAAGATCAGAAATTAAGAACTGGGAAAAAAGCTAGGAATAGCCCCGCCATAGAATATATAAGGAAACAGATAAGATCAGAAATGAAGAACTGGGAAAAAAGCTAGGAATAGCCCCCGCCATAGAATATATAAACAAACAACAAATAAAATGGTTTGGCCACGTGATATGACAGAAAGATCAAAACACAAAACAACTAGCCTTCAATAAACGTTGCGAGAATACCAGACCCAAGGGTCGACCACGAAAAAGATGGATCGACGGAACACTAGAAGCTCTGAAACATAACAGCAGCAGAGGCGAATAGAAGAGCAAAAGACCACAAATTATATCTCCCCTCGACGATGAAGGCTATTGAGGAAGGAAAGCAGAAGAAAAATGAAGAATAGTAGAAGTTAGACGTGAATCACAATACAAATACGCACTCTTCTTTCTTCTTCCTCTTTCTTTACTTCTTCCTTTACCCCTTCGGGTGTTGAGGAAGGTAACAGTTCCGGTTGTCTCCCCCTTTTGATGGCTTCAGTTGTAAGGCACATTGGAATAATAATCCAGATAACGTGAACCAAATCAATAATAGAATTGCTGTAATCATCATCATCATTGAGTGCCGTCTTCGCAGCGAAGGTTGGCTTCCATGGAGCGCCATTCCACTCTGTCTCTTGCTTTGATGGTGCAGATTGTCATAGGCTGACTTGTCCATCTTTTGATGTTACTCGTCCATGTTAGTCTTGGTCTGCCTCTTTTACCTTGCATTTTCCCTTCCAATATTACTTTTATTAGGCTGTTGTGTCTTTTAATATGCCCCAAACATTTCATTTTCCTTGTTCTAATTTAGAATTTCTCTCCATGGTTTTCTATGGAATGTTACGTGATGAGCCTGCAATCTCTTTCACGGTGGTCTGTTATATTCGTCTGTCCTGAATATGCCTCATGTGTACCACACACTTTGCTGTTTTCACTTTCTGGGCCGTTGATCATTTTATGATTCTTCCGCCCCATCCACCGTCACAGACTTTTCACATTCGGATTGAACATACCCGGCCGGCGTCATTGTTGTCGAACGACGTGTTTGCCTGTTGAACCGCGAACACACGACACAAGGAAGAATAAATAGTCCCAGTAGTATATGCTATACAAGGACTATAGTATTCTTCATTGCTGATGTTTTTAAATAGCAAGAGGTGATCCATTAAGTACTAAGTCTTGAAGATAACATCCATAATCAGCAACTGAATCAATGTATAGTCTACAAGTTCGCCGCATGTTACATCGCTGAGTTGATAGATATTATACATGGCATGTAACTTGCTTTTTCTTCTTATTCTTCTTTCCTTCCTCATTTGCCTTTCAGCGTCAAACAATCAACAACTCTGAAGTGAACAGATTCATCTATCTTGACAGCCTCCTCTCTAAAACAATCAACAACTCTGAAGTGAACAGATTCATCTATCTTGACAGCCTCCTCTCTAAAACATTCAACAACTCTGAAGTGAACAGATTCATCTATCTTGACAGCCTCCTCTCTAAAACATTCAACAACTCTGAAGTCAACAGATTCATCTATCTTGACAGCCTCCTCTCTAAAGCAGCCAACAACAAACAACTCAAAAGTCAACAGATTCATCTATCTTGACAGCCTCCTCTCTAAAACATTCAACAACTCTGAAGTCAACAGATTCATCTATCTTGACAGCCTCCTCTCTAAAGCAGCCAACAACAAACAACTCAAAAGTCAACAGATTCATCTATCTTGACAGCCTCCTCTCTAAAACAATCAACAAACTCTGAAGTGAACAGATTCATCTATCTTGACAGCCTCCTCAAGATCCTGGCTGCGATCTCCGACTAGTACAGACACTGCCAAGAAGGAAAGGAATGGCAAACTACCTTCTTATATTGCCTGGAATAATCATGTCAAAACACAACTTAATATCTACAGAGAGATGGGATTTCTCAGAAGGGTGTTGACAGTTCCCTGGACAGCTAAAAAGACCAATGAGGACATTTTCAAAGAGGCCAACACAAAAAGGAAGCTCTTAAAAAACATCAGAAAGAAGCAATCAACATTTTTCGGGCACATCAAGAGAAGAGGAAAATTGAATACTTGGTTACAACTGGCAAAATAAAGGAAAGAGAGATCGCGGACGACAAAGAGATAAAATACTAGATAGCTTGGTGTCATGGCATGGAAAACAGTCAACAACAGAACTGATATGATGCACTGTAGATAGAAGATTGTGGAAGGACATGATCGCCTACGCCAACCGGTATGGCACATGATGATGATGAGATGAAGAAAGACTTTTTATCATCAACAGTAACAATGTCACTGAGGAGTTCAACCTGGATACGTTTGACAACAACCAGGATGTTACAGAATCACTTTTAGATGCGCAATACAGTGGTGGGCTTACATCAGACATCGGTCTGGTCTTAACCTTTGTTAGAGATAATACTCTGACTGCTAAAAATGGAGCGAGGTACGTTTACTTGATGTGATATCAACATTTCATTCAGCTTAGTCACATTACATTCAGCTTAGTCACATTACTTTCAGCTTAGTTACATTACATTCAGCTTAGTCACATTACTTTCAGCTTAGTCACATTACTTTCAGCTTAGTCACATTACTTTCAGCTTAGTCACATTACTTTCAGCTTAGTCACATTACTTTCAGCTTAGTCACATTACTTTCAGATTAGTCACATTACTTTCAGCTTAGTCACATTACTTTCTTGTCATTTTATTTTAGCAAATAAATTCAGAAATGTCTAGGTTATTTTAGCTTCATCATCATCATCGGGTGCCATCTCCGCAACGAAGGTTGGCTACCATGGAGTGCCATTCTGCTCTGTCTCTTGTTTCGATGGTGCAAGTTGTATTAGGCTGATTTGCCCATCTTTTGATGTTACTCTTCTATGTTAGTCTTGGTCTTCCTCTTTTATCTTGTATTTTCCCCTCTAGGATTACTTTTAGTAGGCTATTGTGTTTTTAACATGGGCCCAAAAATCGCATTTGTCTTGTTTAAATTGCATTTACTAGTTCTCTTTTACTTTTGAGTTGTTTTAAGACTTCATCATTTGTTTTCTTTTCCTTCCATCCAATTCTACCTATTCTTCTATATATCAACATTTCAAAGGCTTCAATTCTCTGTTCTGTTTTCTTGTCTAATGTCCATGTTTCTGCACCATATAGGAAATGATTAGCTTATCCATATAAAAAGCGAGAAGCATAGAGGCAATGTGCTCACTTAATGATGAATTAAATTTGGGTTCTAATGCTGCTTGACACACTCCAGTCAACCAAACTGACAGAGGAATGAATACCTGGCTTAAAAAGCTGAGGAATCGCACGGAAAGGCACTGGCCTCACTCCTCTAAATGCTGCAATACTGAATTATAACATTTTATATTTCTAAGATATGTATTTCACAACAACAAGCAACTAATTATAGATACGACATCAGAGTACAAAGATATGTGTCCCACATAACTAAATAACCAATCATAGATACGATGTTGAGATACTAGTATGTGTGTCCCACATAACTAACTAACTAACCAATCATAGATACGATGATGAGATACTAGTAGGTGTGTCCCACATAACTAACTAACCAATCATAGATACGATGTTGAGATACTAGTATGTGTGTCCCACATAACTAACTAACCAATCATAGATACGATGTTGAGATACTAGTATGTGTGTCACACATAACTAACTAACCAATCATAGATACGATGTTGAGATACTAGTATATATGTCCCACATAACTAACTAACCAATCATAGATACGATGTTGAGATACTAGTATGTGTGTCACACATAACTAACTAACTAACCAATCATAGATACGATGTTGAGATACTAGTATGTGTGTCCCACATAACTAACTAACTAACCAATCATAGATACGATGTTGAGATACTAGTATGTCTGTCCCACATAACTAACTAACCAATCATAGATACGATGTTGAGATACTAGTATGTGTGTCCACATAACTAACTAACCAATCATAGATACGATGTTGAGATACTAGTATGTGTGTCACACATAACTAACTAACCAATCATAGATACGATGTTGAGATACTAGTATGTGTGTCCCACATAACTAACTAACTAACCAATCATAGATACGATGTTGAGATACTAGTATATGTGTCCCATAGATACGATGTTGAGATACTAGTATATGTGTCCAACATAACTAACTAACCAATCATAGATACGATGTTGAGATACTAGTATGTGTGTCACACATAACTAACTAACTAACCAATCATAGATACGATGTTGAGATACTAGTATGTGTGTCACACATAACTAACTAACTAACCAATCATAGATACGATGTTGAGATACTAGTATGTGTGTCCCAAATAACTAACTAACTAACCAATCATAGATACGATGTTGAGATACTAGTATGTGTCCCACATAACTAACTAACCAATCATAGATACGATGTTGAGATACTAGTATGTGTGTCCCACATAACTAACTAACCAATCATAGATACGATGTTGAGATACTAGTATGTGTGTCCCACATAACTAACTAACTAACTAACCAATCATAGATACGATGTTGAGATACTAGTATGTGTGTCACACATAACTAACTAACTAACCAATCATAGATACGATGTTGAGATACTAGTATGTGTGTCCCACATAACTAACTAACTAACCAATCATAGATACGATGTTGAGATACTAGTATGTGTGTCACACATAACTAACTAACTAACCAATCATAGATACGATGTTGAGATACTAGTATGTGTGTCCCACATAACTAACTAACTAACCAATCATATGGGCACAGCCAGAAATAAGAACTTAGTGGCCGTGTAAGAAGACTTATCAACCAACACAGAACTGGAGTCGTCAGTTGCTGGACACTGAGGGACTTGCTGAGGAGGGGATCTGAGCACCTATGGACATGTTCGGAGTGCAATGATGATGACCCGCTAATAACTCAATCTCTGGTAACTATTCTTAGTGGCTGGGTTTACCCCAGAGCCTTTTCTGCCTGAATCAAATCCATTTTCTAGGAATTTTTATGATTTGATTCAGGCAGAATTGAAAGGAGAATTGATTCTAACTAGGGGTGAGCCATGCATTCTAACTAGAGGTGGGCTATGTATTCTAACTAGAGGTGGGCCATGCATTCTAACTAGAGGTGGGCCATGTATTCTAACTAGAGGTGGGCCATGCATTCTAACTAGAGGTGGGCTATGTATTCTAACTAGAGGTGGGCCATGTATTCTAACTAGAGGTGGGCTATGTATTCTAACTAGAGGTGGGCTATGCATTCTAACTAGAGGTGGGCCATGTATTCTACTAGAGGTGGGCCATGTATTCTAACTAGAGGTGGACTATGTATTCTAACTAGAGGTGGGCCATGTATTCTAACTAGAGGTGGGCTATGTAATCTAACTAGAGGTGGGCCATGCGTTCTAACTAGAGGTGGGCTATGTATTCTAACTAGAGGTGGGCCATGTATTCTAACTAGAGGTGGGCTATGTATTCTAACTAGAGGTGGGCTATGTATTCTAACTAGAGGTGGGCCATGCATTCTAACTAGAGGTGGGTCATGCATTCTAACTAGAGGTGGGCTATGTATTCTAACTAGAGGTGGGCTATGTATTCTAACTAGAGGTGGACCATGCATTCTAACTAGAGGTGGGCCATGCATTCTAACTAGAGGTGGGCTATGTATTCTAACTAGAGGTGGCTATGTATTCTAACTAGAGGTGGGACATGCATTCTAACTAGAGGTGGGCTATGTATTCTAACTAGAGGTGGGCCATGCATTCTAACTAGAGGTGGGCCATGTATTCTAACTAGAGGTGGACCATGTATTCTAACTAGAGGTGGGCTATGTATTCTAACTAGAGGTGGGCTATGTATTCTAACTAGAGGTGGGCCATGCATTCTAACTAGAGGTGGGCCAAGCATTCTAACTAGAGGTGGGCCATGTATTCTAACTAGAGGTGGACCATGTATTCTAACTAGAGGTGGGCTATGTATTCTAACTAGAGGTGGGCCATGCATTCTAACTAGAGGTGGGCTATGTATTCTAACTAGATGTTGGCCAAGCATTCTAACTAGAGGTGGGCCATGTATTCTAACTAGAGGTGGACCATGTATTCTAACTAGAGGTGGGCTATGTATTCTAACTAGAGGTGGGCCATGCATTCTAACTAGAGGTGGGCTATGTATTCTAACTAGAGGTGGACTATGTTTTCTAACTAGAGGTGGGCGATGTATTCTAACTAGAGGTGGGCCAAGCATTCTAACTAGAGGTGGGCTATGTATTCTAACTAGAGGTGGGCTATGTATTCTAACTAGAGGTGGGCTATGTATTCTAACTAGAGGTGGACCATGTATTCTAACTAGAGGTGGGCTATGTATTCTAACTAGAGGTGGGTTATGCATTCTAACTAGAGGTGGGCTATGTATTCTAACTAGAGGTGGGCTATGTATTCTAACTAGAGGTGGACTATGTATTCTAACTAGAGGTGGGCTATGTATTCTAACTAGAGGTGGGCTATGTATTCTAACTAGAGGTGGGCTATGTATTCTAACTAGAGGTGGGCTATGCATTTTAACTAGAGGTGGGCTGTGTATTCTAACTAGAGTTGGGCTATGTATTCTAACTAGAGGTGGACTATGTATTCTAACTATAGGTGGGCTATGTATTCTAACTAGAGATAGGCTATGTATTCTAACTAGAGGTGAGCTATGCATTCTAGCTAGAGGTGGGCTATGCATTCTAACTAGAGGTGGGCCATGCATTCTAACTAGAGGTGGGCCATGCATTCTAACTAGAGGTGGGCACGCATTCTAACTAGAGGTGGGCCATGCATTCTAACTAGAGTGGGCCATGCATTCTAACTAGAGGTGGGCCATGCATTCTAACTAGACCATGCAGTGGATATTTTTGAATGTTTTTGTGGAACAAAATCATTCTGTCATGAGGTGTAACAAAATCATTCTGTCGTGAAGTGAACCAGAATCATTATATCATGAAGTGTACCAATATCATTATATCATGAGGTAGACCAATATCTTATGCCAAGACCAGCATGGACAAGTTTGTTGTTATCTAGTTGCAAATTTATTATATTTAACTCAAAATTAATGTTTCATCTTCTTCTAATTAACTAAACTTGTTGTGTCTGTTCATTTTCTTGTGCATTTCATAAAAAACACCAGAGGGAATGTGCCTCAATTTGTTATTGTGGTGTCTGATGGATGGTCCTGGAGACCTACTGAAGCTAGAAATGCTGCTAGAACTTTAAAAGACAAAGGTATCCACGTGTTTGCCATAGGTAGGTTTCATTGTTTATTCATTCATTGTTGTTAGGCTTTACAACACAGCACTCCAGGGAAACTCATAGGTGCTCAATCACTCTCGCCAGATTAAGTATATGATAGTTCTAGTAGCTTGCTACTTAGGCACACACTTTATGCTGGTTGTGTACACACTTTATGCTAGTTGTGTACACACTTTATGCTAGTTGTGTACACACTTTTGCTAGTTGTGTACACACTTTATGCTGGTTGTGTACACACTTTATGCTAGTTGTGTACACACTTTATGCTGGTTGTGTACACACTTTATGCTGGTTGTGTACACACTTTATGCTAGTTGTGTACACACTTTATGCTGGTTCTGTACACACTTTATGCTAGTTGTGTACACGCTTTATGCTAGTTGTGTACACACTTTATGCTGGTTGTGTACACACTTCATGCTGGTTGTGTACACACTTTATGCTGGTTGTGTACACACTTTATGCTAGTTGTGTACACACTTTAAGCTGGTTGTGTACACACTTCGCCCTTGTTGTGTACACACCTTATACTAGCTGTGTACACACTTTATGATAGTTGTGTGTGTACACACTTTTTGCTCATTGTATAAGTACTTCTTGCTGGACATGTACACATTTTATGCAAGATGTGTACACACCTCTTGCTTGTTATATACATACTTTTCACTGGAAGTGTACAAATTTTTTGCTGGATGTGAACACACTTTTTGTCTCTATGTTTACACACTTTTTCCTGGATGTGAACACACTTTTTGTCGTTATGTTTACACACTTTTTGTCTCTATGTTTACACACTTTTTGTTTCTATGTTTACACACTTTTTCCTGGATGTGAACACACTTTTTGTCGTTATGTTTACACACTTTTTGTCTCTATGTTTACAAACCTTTTGCTGGATGTGAACACTTTTTGTCTCTATGTTTACACACTTTTTGTCTCTATGTCTACACACTTTTTGTCTCTATGTTTACACACTTTTTGTCTCTATGTTTACACACTTTTTGTCTCTATGTTTACACACTTTTTCCTGGATGTGAACACACTTTTTGTCGTTATGTTTACACACTTTTTGTCTCTATGTTTACACACTTTTTGTCTCTATGTTTACACACTTTTTGTCTCTATGTTTACACACTTTTTCCTGGATGTGAACACACTTTTTGTCTCTATGTTTACACACTTTTTGTCTCTATGTTTACACACTTTTTCCTGGATGTGACACACTTTTTGTCGTTATGTTTTACACACTTTTTGTCTCTATGTTTACAAACCTTTTGCTGATGTGAACACACTTTTTGTCTCTATGTTTACACACTTTTTGTCTCTATGTTTACACACTTTTTGTTTCTATGTTTACACACTTTTTGCTGGATGTGAACACACTTTTTGTCGTAATGTTTACACACTTTTTGTCTCTATGTTTACACACTTTTGTTTCTATGTTTACACACTTTTTCCTGGATGTGAACACACTTTTTGTCGTTATGTTTACACACTTTTTGTTTCTATGTTTACACACTTTTTGTTTCTATGTTTACACACTTTTTGTTTCTATGTTTACACACTTTTTGTCTCTATGTTTACACACTTTTTCCTGGATGTGAACACCTTTTTGTCGTTATGTTTACACACTTTTTGTCTCTATGTTTACAAACCTTTTGCTAGATGTGAACACACTTTTTGTCTCTATGTTTACACACTTTTTGTCTCTATGTCTACACACTTTTTGTCTCTATGTTTACACACTTTTTCCTGGATGTGAACACTTTTTGTCTCTATTTTACACACTTTTTCCTGGATGTGAACACACTTTTTGTCGTTATGTTTACACACTTTTTGTCTCTATGTTTACAAACCTTTTGCTGGATGTGAACACACTTTTTGTCTCTATGTTTACACACTTTTTGTCTCTATGTCTACACACTTTTTGTCTCTATGTTTACACACTTTTTGTCTCTATGTTTACACACTTTTTGTCTCTATGTTTACACACTTTTTCCTGGATGTGAACACTTTTTGTCGTTATGTTTACACACTTTTTGTCTCTATGTTTACAAACCTTTGCTGGATGTGACACACTTTTTGTCTCTATGTTTACACACTTTTTGTCTCTATGTTTACACACTTTTTGTTTCTATGTTTACACACTTTTTGCTGGATGTGAACACACTTTTTGTCGTAATGTTTACACACTTTTTGTCTCTATGTTTACAAACCTTTTGCTGGATGTGAACACACTTTTTGTCTCTATGTTTACACACTTTTTGTCTCTATGTTTACACACTTGTTGTCTCTATGTTTACACACTTGTTGTCTCTATGTTTACACACGTTTTACTGGATGTGAACACACTTTTCTCTGGTTGTGTACACACTTTTTGCCTATTTGTGTATACACTTTATTCTAGATATATACACACTTTATGCTAGTTGTGTACACACCTTTTGCTAGTTGCCATTTCTATTTGTTTGATGTTACATTTCAAATTATTGCATTCTCAAAAAAGTGTATATATATATATGGCCTTTGGCGTCTTGATAGACGGTTGGTAGCAAGCAATCATGATAAGTCAGTAGTTTGGTAAAGCAATAGTGTCTCATACTGGGTGCTGCTTTACTGAACATCTTCTCTCGTGCTGAATTTGCCAATCCTGGACAGATAGACCCATCCACAGAGCAAGGAAGGTGTACCCGCGGTACCCGGCCTTGTCTCCTTTCTCTTGCGCCTTTTGTCTTCTGATTTGACATCAGCACTGTCTCGAAAGTTGATGTGCCAATTTTTTATTTTTGCTCTCCATGTGCTACGATCTGCAGCCACATTTTCCCACTTTCTTTCACTGATAGAGAGTTCCCTCAAGTAAGTCCTGCAAACATCCTTATACCTCAGCACTAACATGTACTTTGGTCTCTTTCTGTCCTTAAGTTCGCCATACAATATTGTTTGAGAATACGATTGTTTGCCATTCTTCTTACATGGCCCAGCCACCTTAGTCTGCAAATCCTAAACAATGTTTACCACTCATTAAATACCCATGGCATTTGTCAAAATCCAATCACTGAGAGCTTCCAAGATGGTACCTCTTGAGCATGACTATTATTCAATATCCCCACCGCAGGCCTGCCTAAAGCCAGTCTCTTCTTTTTTCTTTGTCATGAACCGTCCTGTATTTCTTCTTCCATTATTTTTTTCCTGTTGGTACAATATATTCCAGCTGCTTTGTATTCATATCTTTCTTTCTTTCTTTCATTCTTTCTTTCTTTCTTTTCTTTCTTTCTTTCCTTTCTTCTTTCTTTCTTTCTTTCTTTCTTTTTTCTTCTTTATTTCTTTCTTTCTTTCGTTTGTTCTTTCTTTCTTTCTTTCTTTCTTTTTTTCTTCTTTCTTTCTTTCGTTTGTTCTTTCTTTCTTTCTTTCTTTTCTTTCTTTCGTTTGTTCTTTCTTTCCTTCTTTCTTTCTTTCTTTTTTTCTTCTTTCTTTCTTTCTTTCTTTCGTTTGTTCTTTCTTTCTTTCTTTCTTTCGTTTGTTCTTTCTTCCTTTCTTTCTTTCTTTCTTTCTTTTTCTTCTTTTTCTTTCTTTCTTCTTTCTTTCTTTCTTTCTTTCTTCTTTCTTTCTTTCTTTCGTTTGTTTTCTTTCTTTCTTTCTTTCTCTCTTTCTTTTTTTCTTCTTTCTTTCTTTCTTTCTTTCGTTTGTTTTCTTTCTTTCTTCTTTCTTTCTTTTCTTTCTTTCTTTCTTTCTTCCTTTCTTTACTTCCTCTTGTGCCCACGCAGATGTTCCGGGAGATACAAAGTTCTGGCTGCTTCAATCATTGTCATTTGATGATATAGCATTTCTTTCATATTGTCTGTCCACCTTACTCAGGGTCTTCCCTCTTGCTCTTTTCCTCTTTTGATATATGCTTTGTATGGTAAGGAATCACATCACACTCTTTCTAGATGGACAAACCAGTTTATTTGTTGTTTTTGTGTGTAACTTATGATTGGCTCATTGCCTATTCTTTCTCTTATAATATCATTTCTGATTTGGTCTTTTCTGGTCACTCCAAGCGCTTTTCTCAAACATCTCATCTCTGTGGTGACAAGCTTTCTTGTATACTTAGTTGTAGTTGACCATGTTTGGCATTGATAGCACACAATATGGGAATAGTTATACTCATAAGATGTTGCTTGGTGGTAATAGGTATTGCTTTGTCCTGACGTATAAGGATAACTGTCCTATTATTTAATTTGATTATTTTCATCAGATGTCTATTTCTTTATAGATTTAACCATCTTCTGAGAATGTTGTTCCCAGCTATTTAAAGTTTTTTATTTACTTGTTTTATAACTTCTCATATGCAGCCCAGAAAATGATTACTTTTTTTCTATCTCATGATGAAATTAATCGTTCTCGTTATGCTTTGGCTTCTTTTAGAACATCCTTGTTAATTTGCCAGTTATTTTTTCAGATTTGTTAAAGTTATTTTTTCAGATTTGTTAAAATTATTTTTTTCAGATTTGTTAAAATTATTTTTTCAGATTTGTTTAAGTTATTTTTTCAGATTTGTTAAAGTTATTTTTTCAGATTTGTTAAAGTTATTTTTTCAGATTTGTTAAAATTATTTTTTCAGATTTGTTAAAGTTATTTTTTCAGATTTGTTAAAGTTATTTTTTTCAGATTTGTTAAAGTTATTTTTTCAGATTTGTTAAAGTTATTTTTTTCAGATTTGTTTAAAGTTATTTTTTCAGATTTGTTAATCTGTCCATGGCATTGTCAACATTCTTCTGTCAAACTAGCATGTGGCCTCCAACAATTTTGTTGACTACTACCCAACTAAACAAGAATCACATACATATGTCAAGAGTTGCACCACATAACAATGAAGAACTCCTCTCTTATTTCGGTTGATCTTTGTTATTTGTGACATTCCTAGAAACTAGTAAGCAGAGAAAGGTGGGTGGGAGCCTTCACAGTCCAACCAATAGCAGGGCTTGAAACAAAATAACAGCAATCTTGAAACAAAATAACGACAATCTTGAAACAAAACAACAGCAATCTTGAAACAAAATAACGACAATCTTGAAACAAAATAACGGCAATCTTGAAACAAAATAACAGCAATCTTGAAACAAAATAACGACAATCTTGAAACAAGCCAGGAAAAAATAAAGGAGAGAGTATAAGGGAATATAAGCAAGTACATGACAGCTTGAACAAACTCAGCAGACATGAGAGAAGACACAGATATTCAGATTCAGAAAAGGTCTGACCTCAGCATCATAGCACTGCGTACATGTCCATAGGTACTCGGATCCCTCCTCGCAAGTCTCGCAGCGTCCAGAGACTGATGACTCCAGTTCTGTGTTGGTTGATAAGTCTTCTTATACGGCCACTAAGTTTCTCGTTTCCCAGAGCATATCCTACAGGACTACATCACTCTTAACACCCTAAGAACACAAATATGCCTCACAGAAACAATCTGTGAAGAGCTCAAACGGACCACTTTATTTGTGACTTATGCTGGTCGAACACATAAATGCGTAGCAATAGCTGATCGCTGAAAAACAAATAGTTTACAGGTTTTTTTCTTAATCAATAGTTTTTAGATTGTTGGTTCAGAAAGTCTAGAATTTCTGCCCCATCTGCTGCCTTCAACCCAAAAAGGACGATAGACAGACATACAGATGGACAGACAGACAGAAAGATAGAATCAAATGTACCTACAGTAGATAGAACCAAAATAACATACATAAATAGAATCAAAATATACCCACAGAAGATAGAATCAAAATATACACACAGAAGATAGAATCAAAATGTACCTACAGAAGATAGAACCAAAATATACTCGCAGAAGATAAATCAAATATACATACAGAAGATAGAATCAAAATATACCTACATAAAATAGAATCAAAATATACCCACAGAAGATAGAATCAAAATATACCTACAGAAGATAGAATCAGAATATACATACAGAAGATAGATCAGAATATACATACATAAATAGAATCAAAATATAACCACAGAAGATAGAATCAGAATATACCTACATAAAATAGAATCAAAATATAACCACAGAAGATAGAATCAGAATATACCTACATAAAATAGAATCAAAATATACCCACAGAAGATAGAATCAAAATATACCTACATAAAATAGAATCAAAATATACCTACAGAAGATAGAATCAAAATATACCTACAGAAGATAGAATCAGAATATACATACAGAAGATAGAATCAGAATATACATACAGAAGATAGAATCAAATATACCTACAGATAATATAATCAGAATATACACACAGAAGATAGAATCAGAATATACACACAGAAGATAGAATCAGAATATACACACAGAAGATAGAATCAGAATATACACACAGAAGATAGAATCAGAATATACATACAGAAGATGGAATCAAAATATACCTGCAGAAGACAGAATCAAAATATACCTGCAGAAGATAGAATCAAAATATACCTACAGAAGACAGAATCAAAATATACCTGCAGAAGATAGAATCAAAATATACCTACAGAAGACAGAATCAAAATATACCTGCAGAAGATAGAATCAAAATATACCTGCAGAAGATAGAATCAAAATATACCTACAGAAGATAGAATCAAAATATACCTACAGAAGATAGAATCAAAATATACCTACAGAAGATAGAATCAAAATATACCTACAGAAGATAGAATCAAAATATACCTACAAAAGTGGTTATAAACTCTACTTTGTAGATAGCATGTCGAAGGCACAGGGTATGTGGCCTTCGGTGATCATCATTTGGTTGCGTGTCATTTGCAGTATGTTTTAATCACAATCAGTCTGAAGTTATCTATCTGTAGGTCAGTCTCCCGTTTCCTCTCATTTTGTAAGCTTAATGTCCATTGAATGTCTTGAAAGTATCTTCTTAAAGGTCTGCCTTTGTCACATTTTCCTGAACCATGTCTTTCATTACTGTTCTTCCCAAAGCATCATGTCTGTTAATGTTACCAACATATGTTATTTTCTTGTCAAATTTTCCTGGCCAGTTTTCCTTACTATTTACAGTTTTAGTATGTTTACAGTTTTCTTGTACATTATCCAAGATATCTGCGAATTTTTCTGTAGCATTTTGCTTTTGATTGAACTAATTTTCTTCTTTATTTGTTGATGTGAGTGTCCATGATTCACAACCAGTCGCATAAACACTCCCCTACAACTTATGCATCCAATTATAAAAATTTGGTAAATGCTGGAAAAAGCCAATTCGAACTGACTCTTCCATGACTATCAAATTGGCTGCCATGCAACATTAAAGCTAGTGATACTTTTATGCATTAAAATCTTACCAAGTGATATTTTTATGAATACAGATCTTACCAAGTGATATTTTTATGAATACAGATCTTACCAGTGATATTTTTATGAATACAGATACCAAGTGATATTTTTTATGAATACAGATCTTACCAAGTGATATTTTTATGAATACAGATCTTACCAAGTGATATTTTATGAATGAAAATCTTACCAAGTGGTAATCGTGTGAATTAAAATCTTACAAATACTACATCTGAATAATCTCCTCAACTGACAGTCTCCACCATGAAGTAATAGAGAGGTATAACTGCCCCATAACCTTTAGATCAATGCAGGTGGTAACAACATAATCAATGGTCATCTTAGCAGTATAGATCAAGGGGAGGTAACAACATAATGAATGGGTCATCCTAGCAGTATAGATCAAGGGGAGGTAACACATAATGAATGGGTCATCCTAGCAGTATAGATCAAGGGGAGGTAAAACAATGAATGGGTCATCTAGCAGTATAGTTCAAGGTGAGGTAACAACATAATCAATGGGTCATCTTGCAGTATAGATCAAGGGGAGGTAACAACATAATGAATGGGTCATCTTAGCAGTATAGTTCAAGGGGAGGTAACAACATAATCAATGGTCATCTTAGCAGTATAGTTCAAGGGTGGTAACAACACAATCAATGGGTCACCTTAGCAGTATAGATCAAAGGGTGTAACAACAATCAATGGGTCACCTTAGCAGTATAGATCAAAGGGTGGTAACAACACAATCAATGGGTCACCTTAGCAGTATAGATCAAAGGATGGTAACAACACAATCAATGGGTCACCTTAGCAGTAATAGATCAAGTGGTTGTGACCAGAGAAAGAAAGTCAAAAAGATGTATAAATCAGTCTGGGTTACATGAAACAGAGAAACGTAACTCACATTATTGTAATATCACGATATAAAAGCAACATGGTTCTTATCCTGTGGAGTCCTGCCAGGTGATGGAGATGTTACCAGCCTTGAGGTGGCCTATGCTTTCCTTAAAAGTGCACATTGAGAAAGAATAAATGTGATACATGATTGATGGAAAAAAAACTGAAACAAATTTATAAATCTTAAAATTAATTCATTAATTTATTGTGATCCATTTTTATGTTGACTTAACAGGTGTGAGTACGAACAGAAATAAGGAAGGGCTGATAGATATAGCATCAGTTCCATCAGAAAAGTATGTGCTTGATATAGAAGGACACAGCACACTGGATGCCGTTAGGAAATGATTTCCTTCAACATGTGCAAGGAGACTCCATGAATATAAAATATTAATTAGTGCTCGTTATGAAATAGAATTCTGTTACTGTATCATTGGTTGGAAACCGATTATAAAATGTACATTAGGCTATACAATCTTAAAATCTTAGTGGAAAAAGCTATAAAACAATGAAAAAGAGAAAAGCAGCAGGACCTGACTGCATGCATATAGATATGATACAGGCACTAGAAGATTTTGGCATTGAAGTGATTACAGACTATGCTATGACATATACCATACAGGATATATACCAAATTAACTAAAAACATCAACTTTCATTGCATTTTCTAAAAAGAATGGTGCAGTTGAATGCAGTGACTTTAGAACAATAAGCCTAATGAGCCATGTTACAAAAATCTTACTAAAAGTTATACAAGGAAGGATTCAAAATAAAATCAATACTGAATTAGATCAGCAATTTGGATTTAGGAAAAATAGTGGTACAAAAGAAGCCATATTCTGCATGAGAACATTAATTGAAAAGTACACAGAAGTAAACAAACGAATATATGCCTGCTTCATAGACTACAACAAAGCTATTGATAGAATACACCACAACAACGTATAGAATGCTTAAAAGAGATACACATCAAGATAACATGGACATACGTGAATGCGACCTTCCATCGTCTAGACTTGATCTGCGCTTTACATCACAATGGTGCTGTTCATGACCGTTGTTGGAATTCCTTGACGCAAGTTATTTACATGTTACTCATTAATGTGAAATGCTTCGTCAACCGCAAGTTATCTCTTTAGGAATTTGCACTGTGTTTTGTCGTCGTGGGCTGCATTCACTAGAGTAATCTAAAGGGCGCGTCATTGCTGTGAGTGCGACATTGTTATGTGTGCTACGTCACCGTAATGACTCATCGTAAATCCCTAGACCGGCCTTATGCTAATCTTACGGTCTGTTGTTTGATGTGCGACGGGATAATCTGACGATTAACTGTGTGTTATATGTTCGGAATTGGAGTCAACAACGATGGCCTACATCATCAAGCGCTATACATTTTAAAAAATATGACGATCATCATTTCAGGAGGACGTGGGCTTCGCGGTATATGGTGAATAGGCGGCGGGAATCATTGAAGGCTATGCATGAAAAGTGTTCCTTGTTGCAGTTTCCTCATATTCCAAGTCCATGGGGGACTTGTTGGTTTTCGAGGCAAGACGCCGGCCTCCAGACAGAGAGGTTGTAGGTTCAAATCTCGGCTACACCGGTTGGGATTATATTTATGATTTCTCTCTGTGGCAACCTCCCTGATCTCAGCAGCGAGACCCGGCTTGAAACGTTAGTTACTCATCGACGGAAAAATAAAACATGAGTACCTCCGAAGTCGAAGTTATCTGCCTGTGCGGCGAGGGACCCCCTGTGCACGCGGATACCTGGGAAAAATGGATTAACACGCAAAATTCAGTTCCTAGTATCTCGGACTTCGTCAGAGATGAAAGCTGGATAACGCAACAACAACAACATGGGCATACTACTAATATGTAATCTATACTGGTAGTATTTTCGATCATTTGGGAATAATATAACCAAATGATGGAAAATGCCAAATTGAAATAACGAAAGAATAGGTATGGCAAAAAGTAATTTTGATGCCATAAAAAATATTCTAACATCAAAACATATAACACCAGGGCTAAAACTAAGAATAGCAAAATGTT
>JAVIAB010000026.1:22172979-22323947 GCA_032433765.1 Megaustenia siamemsis | reverse complement strand
AAATAAAACATGAGTACCTCCGAAGTCGAAGTTATCTGCCTGTGCGGCGAGGGACCCCTGTGCACGCGGATACCTGGGAAAAATGGATTAACACGCAAAAATTCAGTTCCTAGTATCTCGGGACTTCGTCAGAGATGAAAGCTGGATAACGCAACAACAACAACATGGGCATACGACTAATATGTAATCTATACTGGTAGTATTTTCGATCATTTGGGAATAATATAACCAATGATGGAAAATGCCAAATTGAAATAAACGAAAGAATAGGTATGGCAAAAAGTAATTTGATGCCATAAAAATATTCTAACATCAAAACATATAACACCAGGGCTAAAACTAAGAATAGCAAAATGTTATATCTAATCAAGATTCCTGTATGGTGCAGAAACATGAACATTAGACAAGAAAACAGAACAGAAAATTGAAGCCTTTGAAATGTGGATTTATAGAAAAATAGGTAGAAAAGGTTGGAAAGAAAAAAAAAACAAACGATGAAGTTTTATTAAAACAATTAAAAATGAAAAGAGGACTACTAAATACAAATAGAACAAGACAAATGAAATTTTGTGGGCATATTGAAAGACACAACAGCCTACTAAAAGTAATCTTGGAAGGAAAATACACGGTAAACGATGCAGAGGCAGACCAAGGCTAATATGGACGAGTAAAACCAAAAGATGGACAAATCAGCCTACGATAACCTGCACGATCAAAACAAGAGACAGAGCAGAATGGCGCTCCATAGTAGCCAACCTTCGATGCGGAGACGACACTCAATATTGCTGAGATTAAATAAATCTGGTAACAGCAAAACAACATACCTTAATGCCTGATTTGTATCTGTTTGAAACAATCGTTCCGAATATATCTCAGAGATAAGATAATGGCATAACAATGGGTACAAGAATCACATCAAGTTAAAGGATATATCATAGTCTTTCGTAATGTATATATCCAAAACAAATTGTATGAAATAGCAACCAACCCTTGATACAGTGATGGAACACATAAACTGAGCTGTTTATTCTAAGTTTCTGAATAAAAATACACATTTAAAAATGGAGTCTTATTTTAATTGATGAATGGGAGAATTGAAAATTGATTACTGCTTTGAGACAAATTTAAAAAAGCAAAGAACTCCGACACACCAAGTGGCGCATAGGGAATATGGTGTTAGTGACCATAATTTTTATAGACTTTCGACACATGATTTTTGGGGTAATTTGGCAGGTATTGCGCCCGTGCCGTTTCACTTTCCAGAAAAAAAAAATCCGCTACCCATTTAAGGCTGGGTGGACCCGGAAGCCTTCAATCAGGACCGAACCCGACCCCTTGTCCTTTGCAGTCCAGTTTACTAACCACTGAGCCATCGCGGCTCCCTTGATACACATTGTCTGTAAATTGTTCACGTCTTGGCTCTACTGTTCATACTGTTATCCTTATTCATTATGTTTCATCATGAAAGACTATAGTTAGGGTTTGTAGAACAATCAGTTGTTCCCCTTTGTCGTCATTGTTGATTTTGTCGCTGAAAGTCGATGCTGTGGATGGTCTAGACTCACGTGCACTCACTCATACGCACGGACCAGAATTCGTTTCCACGTAATAGACTGACCAACCCCAGTCAATCAGCTCTTCGGCACGTGGATGCGCCCGTGAGTTATAAATATAGATATATTTTCTTCCTTTAGAAGCACATATCAATGAAATCACACTTCCTTGCCAACGTGTTTCATATTCAAATTATCGAGCCGGACATGTTGGCTTTATTGTGGACACTGAATGATAAGGCTGTTATCCATAATTTCTTCTAGTTCAATTGAGTTTACAAAAGAAGATTCCATTAAGAGTTATCTTTCTTGAGTGGGCTTATGTGTAATGCAACTAAAATTTCATTGATAAACATTTGAGTAGGTGAAACTACAACATATTTCTGTCATCAGAGAGGCAAAGGGGAGAGGGTAAAGAATTAGGAGAGACTCTACATTCGGAGTGAAACATTAGTTACATTTAGAGATAAGATTTTGAGTAAAATTCTTTCCGTCAGAGTCGTTGATACGCTACATGTTGACAACCTCTGCGAAATAACACATGCCATGGATCATTCAGTTTTAACTGTTCATATATCAATGTGTTTGGGAACTTTGTTAACCTCAGACGGAAGATGTAAAACAAAGGTGAGATACAGAATGGCTCAGGCAAAAGTAGCTTTCCAAAAAAATGAGGAAGATACTATGCAATCCATTTTTACCAATAGAAACAAGAAAAAAAGTTCTTAAATGTTATGTAGAGCCAGTCTTAACATATGGATGTGAATCACGGACAATAAGACAACAGACATGAAAATCACTGGAGTCTGTAGAAGTGTGGTTTTACAGAAGAATGTTGAGAATACCATGGACAGCTAAGAAGAGAAATGAAAACGTTCTGAAAGAGGCCAAAGCTAAAAGAGAGCTAATTTCCAATATTAGAAAGAAACAATCATCATATTTTGGCCATGTAAAGTGAAGAGAACAACTGGAATATATTGTAACAACTGGGAAAATTGATGGACGAAGAGGTAGAGGGAAGCAAAGAGAAAAAATACCAGACAGTTTAAGAGAATGGCTTGGCAGAAGGTCAACAACAGAAATGATAAATAACTGTCGAGATAGAAAGTTGTGGAAAGACATGATCACCTTCGCCAACAGGCACGGTACTTGATGATGATGATATTTATATGTTACTATTTATAGCAGTAAGGCCATTGGTTAGAATGTAATCACCTAATGTTATGGACGTTTTCTGCCATGCTGGATTGTCCTCCCAGAGAGATTTACACGAGTGACAGGATGAACCAAGGGAGATATTGTCAGAAGAACGTGAGCCATAGTAGACAGAACCAGTGGAAGACGCGCTAGAAGAAAGTATGAGAGACATATCCAGAAGAGAGAAAAACAGGAAGGAGAATCAGAAGAGATGTTGTGTATTTGTCAGACATAAAGAGGTAGAAAGGGAGAGAGTCAAAATAAAGAACAAGTAAAAGAAAGATTCGTAATAAAAATAAATATCAGTTGAGGTAACAAACAAAGAAAGATAGAGAGGGAGTTACACAAGATACAGTTAACTGGGAAGTGTGAACGAACCAAAGAGAGGGAGTTACACAAGATACAGTTAACTGAGAAGTGTGAACGAATCAAAGAGAGGGAGAGAGGGAGTTACACAAGATACAGTTAACTGGGAAGTGTGAACGAACCAAAGAGAGGGAGTTACACAAGATACAGTTAACTGGGAAGTGTGAACGAACCAAAGAGAGGGAGTTACACAAGATACAGTTAACTGGGAAGTGTGAACGAACCAAAGAGAGGGAGTTACACAAGATACAGTTAACTGGGAAGTGTGAACGAACCAAAGAGAGGGAGTTACACAAGATACAGTTAACTGGGAAGTGTGAACGAACCAAAGAGAGGGAGTTACACAAGATACAGTTAACTGGGAAGTGTGAACGAACCAAAGAGAGGGAGTTACACAAGATACAGTTAACTGAGAAGTGTGAACGAACCAAAGAGAGGGAGTTACACAAGATACAGTTAACTGGGAAGTGTGAACGAACCAAAGAGAGGGAGTTACACAAGATACAGTTAACTGAGAAGTGTAAACGAATCAAAGAGAGGGAGAGAGGGAGTTACACAAGATACAATTAACTGGGAAGTGTGAACGAACCAAAGAGAGGGAGTTACACAAGATACAGTTAACTGAGAAGTGTGAACGAATCAAAGAGAGGGAGAGAGGGAGTTACACAAGATACAGTTAACTGGGAAGTGTGGACGAACCAAAGAGAGGGAGTTACACAAGATACAGTTAACTGAGAAGTGTGAACGAATCAAAGAGAGGGAGTTACACAAGATACAGTTAACTGGGAAGTGTGAACGAACCAAAGAGAGGGAGTTACACAAGATACAGTTAACTGGGAAGTGTGAACGAATCAAAGAGAGGGAGAGAGGGAGTTACACAAGATACAATTAACTGGGAAGTGTGAACGAACCAAAGAGAGGAGTTACACAAGATACAGTTAACTGAGAAGTGTGAACGAACCAAAGAGAGGGAGTTACACAAGATACAGTTAACTGGGAAGTGTGAACGAACCAAAGAGAGGGAGTTACACAAGATACAGTTAACTGAGAAGTGTGAACGAATCAAAGAGAGGGAGAGAGGGAGTTACACAAGATACAGTTAACTGGGAAGTGTGAACGAACCAAAGAGAGGGAGATAGAAAAGGGTTAGTGGAGAAATACGTCAGAGACAGAAAGAGAGAGAGAGAGACGCACACACACACACACACACGCACACAAGATACGATAAAGAAAATAAGAAAGGGGATAGCTGTGAAGAGTAAGCGGGCCAGAAGAGAGAGTGAGAGAGAGAGAGAGAGCGATTAAAAGGAATTGGTCCGTTGGGGTGGGGGGGGGGGACCATCAACGAGAGAGAGAGAGACTTTCTCTTTCAAAGAAAACTGGCTTTTAAGTTATAATCACGTGACCAAACCTGGACCACCACTTGCTGGAGATATCCATGAACTATCGGCTGACAACTCTTCCCTATTTCTTACAATCTACAAAGTTAGTTCCCCCTTACCGGGTAGTCAAAACTGACAATTGTTGTACCATTTAAACTCTGGTACAACAAATCCCTTGTCTTTTCTCGCACTAACTCGCTTGCCTAATCTCCTGCTTCATCTACCGCTTCTTTCCATTCTCACGTCCCGTGTTTGTTGAATTTCTTTCTAAATTGGGATTATTGTATTTTATTTCATTGTCATTACCTTCCTCAGTAAATCCCTTTATATTATATGTGTTCTCTCTTATTTCATAAATACTGTCTGTCCTTCCAACTACCCTGCTACATATTGCTGCTAGAGATGATGTTAAAACACTCTGGCAAACCCATAGGTGCTAATACATTTTTAACAGATGAAGTATGTGTACGCAATTGATGATTCTAGTTCAAGTAGCTTGCTGGTTGTACACACACCTTTTGTCCTTGCAAAATGTTGTTCCAATATTTATTTACGTGACGATGTATTCCATATTATACCGCCTCAAGCCCGTATCTTCACCGATGGCCGGTTTCCTGGATACGGAGACGGCTGCTGATCAAAATGTCTTGAAGGTCTCTGTCATGGTTAACATGGTAGTCGTGGAATGGAAGCTGAGTGGTGAGATGAGAGTGACGGATAGGTCGGTACTGATTGAGGAGTGGTGAGATGAGAGTGACGGATAGGTAGGTACTGATTGAGGAGTGGTGAGATGAGAGTGACGGATAGGTAGGTACTGATTGAGGAGTGGTGAGATGAGAGTGACGGATAGGTAGGTACTGATTGAGGAGTGGTGAGATGAGAGTGACGGATAGGTAGGTACTGATTGAGGAGTGGTGAGATGAGAGTGACGGATAGGTAGGTACTGATTGAGGAGTGGTGAGATGAGAGTGACGGATAGGTAGGTACTGATTGAGGAGTGGTGAGATGAGAGTGACGGATAGGTCTGTACTCATTGATGAGTGGTGAGATGAGAGTGACGGATAGGTAGGTACTGATTGAGGAGTGGTGAGATGAGAGTGACGGATAGGTAGGTACTGATTGAGGAGTGGTGAGATGAGAGTGACGGATAGGTATGTACTGATTGAGGAGTGGTGAGATGAGAGTGACGGATAGGTAGGTACTGATTGAGGAGTGGTGAGATGAGAGTGACGGATAGGTAGGTACTGATTGAGGAGTGGTGAGATGAGAGTGACGGATAGGTCGGTACTGATTGAGGAGTGGTGAGATGAGAGTGACGGATAGATCGGTACTGATTGATGAGTGGTGAGATGAGAGTGACGGATAGATCGGTACTGATTGATGAGTGGTGAGATGAGAGTGACGGATAGGTAGGTACTGATTGAGGAGTGGTGAGATGAGAGTGACGGATAGGTCGGTACTGATTGAGGAGTGGTGAGATGAGAGTGACGGATAGGTAGGTATCCTGATTTAGGAGTTGTGAGATGAGAGTGACGGATAGGTCGGTACTGATTGAGGAGTGGTGAGATGAGAGTGACGGATAAGTAGGTACTGATTGAGGAGTGGTGAGATGAGAGTGACGGATAGGTCGGTACTGATTGAGTAGTGGTGAGATGAGAGTGACGGATAGGTCGGTACTGATTGAGGAGTGGTGAGATGAGAGTGACGGATAGGTAGGTACTGATTGATGAGTGGTGAGATGAGAGTGGCGGATAGGTCGGTACTGATTGAGGAGTGGTGAGATGAGAGTGACGGATAGGTCGGTACTGATTGATGAGTGGTGAGATGAGAGTGACGGATAGGTAGGTACTGATTGATGAGTGGTGAGATGAGAGTGACGGATAGGTCGGTACTGATTGATGAGTGGTGAGATGAGAGTGACGGATAGGTCGGTACTGATTGAGGAGTGGTGAGATGAGAGTGACGGATAGTTCGGTACTGATTGAGGAGTGGTGAGATGAGAGTGACGGATAGGTCGGTACTGATTGATGAGTGGTGAGATGAGAGTGACGGATAGGTAGGTACTGATTGATGAGTGCAGCCAGATGGTGGGAGTGGAATGGAAGCTGAGTGGTGAGATGAGAGTGACGGATAGGTCGGTACTGATTGAGGAGTGGTGAGATGAGAGTGACGGATAGGTCGGTATCCTGATTGAGGAGTGCAGCCAGATGGTGGGAGTGGAATGGAAGCTGAGTGGTGAGATGAGAGTGACGGATAGGTCGGTACTGATTGATGAGTGGTGAGATGAGAGTGACGGATAGGTAGGTACTGATTGATGAGTGCAGCCAGATGGTGGGAGTGGAATGGAAGCTGAGTGGTGAGATGAGAGTGACGGATAGGTAGGTACTGATTGATGAGTGGTGAGATGAGAGTGACGGATAGGTCGGTATCATGAATGAGGAGTGCAGCCAGATGGTGGGAGTGGAATGGAAGCTGAGTGGTGAGATGAGAGTGACGGATAGGTAGGTATCCTGATTGAGGAGTGCAGCCAGATGGTGGGAGTGGAATGGAAGCTGAGTGGTGAGATGAGAGTGACGGATAGGTAGGTATCCTGATTGAGGAGTGCAGCCAGATGGTGGGAGTGGAATGGAAGCTGAGTGGTGAGATGAGAGTGACGGATAGGTAGGTATCCTGATTGATGAGTGCAGCCAGATGGTGGGAGTGGTATGTAAGATGAGTGTTGAGATGAGAGTGACGGATAGGTAGGTATCCTGATTGATGAGTGCAGCCAGATGGTGGGAGTGGTATGTAAGATGAGTGTTGAGATGAGAGTGACGGATAGGTAGGTATCCTGATTGATGAGTGCAGCCAGATGGTGGGAGTGGTATGTAAGATGAGTGTTGAGATGAGAGTGACGGATAGGTAGGTACTGATTGATGAGTGCGGCCAGATGGTGGGAGTGGTATGTACGATGAGTGTTGAGATGAGAGTGACGGATAGGTAGGTACTGATTGATGAGTGCAGCCAGATGGTGGGAGTGGTATGTGTGTGTGAGAGTGGTTTGTGTGTGAGAGAGTGGTATGTGTGTGAGAGAGTGGTATGTGTGTGAGAGAGCGGTATGTGTGTGAGAGAGTGGTATGTGTGTGATAGAGTGGTATGTGTGTGAGAGAGTGGTATGTGTGTGAGAGAGTGGTATGTGTGTGATAGAGTGGTATGTGTGTGAGAGAGTGGTATGTGTGTGATAGAGTGGTATGTGTGTGAGAGAGTGGTATGTGTGTGTGAGAGTGGTATGTGTGTGAGAGAGTGGTATGTGTGTGTGAGAGTGGTATGTGTGTGTGAGAGTGGTATGTGATTGAGAGAGTGGTATGTGTGTGTGAGAGTGGTATGTGTGTGAGAGAGTGGTATGTGTGTGTGAGAGTGGTATGTGTGTGAGAGAGTGGTATGTGTGTGTGAGAGTGGTATGTGTGTGTGAGAGTGGTATGTGTGTGAGAGAGTGGTATGTGTGTGTGAGAGTGGTATGTGTATGAGAGAGTGGTATGTGTGTGAGAGAGTGGTATGTGTGTGAGAGAATGGTATGTGTGTGAGAGAGTGGTATGTGTGTGAGAGAGTAGTATGTGTGTGTGAGAGTGGTATGTGTGTGAGAGAGTGGTATGTGTGTGAGAGAGTGGTATGTGTGTATGTGAGAAAACAAATCTGTTCGAAGGTGCTCAAATCGTGAGTGTCAAGAGTTACGGTGCGGGTAACAGAACTGGTTGGAGGACACATTGCAGGACAGATTTAGGGTTAAGACGATGGCGAAAGAAATCCAGAATAAGGGGAGCATGATGGGGAAAAATCATCATCTCGCTCCCAGATGTGTCTAAGGCGTAGTAGTTGAGAGAATTCGATAGAGTCGTGACACGTGCAGGTTGGGAAGAGGAATGAATATAGGAGGCAGGAGCGGGCATTAATAGCTTCATAAAATAGTAGAGTGTGTATAATTGATGGGTGAAGATAGACCGAGATGTATAAAAAGGTAACAGTGGAGGAGGTAATAGGAGGCAGGAGCGGGCATTAATAGCTTCATTAACAGTGGAGGAGGTATAGGAGGCAGGAGCGGGCATTAATAGCTTCATTAACAGTGGAGGAGGTAATAGGAGGCAGGAGCGGGCATTAATAGCTTCATTAACAGTGGAGGAGGTAATAGGAGGCAGGAGCGGGCATTAATAGCTTCATTAACAGTGGAGGAGGTATAGGAGGCAGGAGCGGGCATTAATAGCTTCATTAACAGTGGAGGAGGTATAGGAGGCAGGAGCGGGCATTCATAGCTTCATTAACAGTGGAGGAGGTAATAGGAGGCAGGAGCGGGCATTAATAGCTTCATTAACAGTGGAGGAGGTAATAGGAGGCAGGAGCGGGCATTAATAGCTTCATTAACAGTGGAGGAGGTAATAGGAGGCCGGAGCGGACATTAATAGCTTCATTAACAGTGGAGGAGGCATAGGAGGCAGGAGCGGGCATTAATAGCTTCATTAACAGTGGAGGAGGTAATAGGAGGCAGGAGCGGGCATTAATAGCTTCATTAACAGTGGAGGAGGTAATAGGAGGCAGGAGCGGGCATTAATAGCTTCATTAACAGTGGAGGAGGTATAGGAGGCAGGAGCGGGCATTAATAGCTTCATTAACAGTGGAGGAGGTATAGGAGGCAGGAGCGGGCATTAATAGCTTCATTAACAGTGGAGGAGGTATAGGAGGCAGGAGCGGGCATTAATAGCTTCATTAACAGTGGAGGAGGTATAGGAGGCAGGAGCGGGCATTAATAGCTTCATTAACAGTGGAGGAGGTATAGGAGGCAGGAGCGGGCATTAATAGCTTCATTAACAGTGGAGGAGGTATAGGAGGCAGGAGCGGGCATTAATAGCTTCATTAACAGTGGAGGAGGTATAGGAGGCAGGAGCGGGCATTAATAGCTTCATTAACAGTGGAGGAGGTATAGGAGGCAGGAGCGGGCATTAATAGCTTCATTAACAGCGGAGGAGGTAATAGGAGGCAGGAGCGGGCATTAATAGCTTCATTAACAGTGGAGGAGGTATAGGAGGCAGGAGCGGGCATTAATAGCTTCATTAACAGTGGAGGAGGTAATAGGAGGCAGGAGCGGGCATTAATAGCTTCATTAACAGTGGAGGAGGTATAAGAGGCAGGAGCGGGCATTAATAGCTTCATTAACAGTGGAGGAGGTAATAGGAGGCAGGAGCGGGCATTAATAGATTCATTAACAGTGGAGGAGGTATAGGAGGCAGGAGCGGGCATTAATAGCTTCATTAACAGTGGAGGAGGTATAGGAGGCAGGAGCGGGCATTAATAGCTTCATTAACAGTGGAGGAGGTATAGGAGGCAGGAGCGGGCATTAATAGCTTCATTAACAGTGGAGGAGGTAATAGGAGGCAGGAGCGGGCATTAATAGCTTCATTAACAGTGGAGGAGGTATAGGAGGCAGGAGCGGGCATTAATAGCTTCATTAACAGTGGAGGAGGTAATAGGAGGCAGGAGCGGGCATTAATAGCTTCATTAACAGTGGAGGAGGTAATAGGAGGCAGGAGCGGACATTAATAGCTTCATTAACAGTGGAGGAGGCATAGGAGGCAGGAGCGGGCATTAATAGCTTCATTAACAGTGGAGGAGGTAATAGGAGGCAGGAGCGGGCATTAATAGCTTCATTAACAGTGGAGGAGGTATAGGAGGCAGGAGCGGGCATTAATAGCTTCATTAACAGTGGAGGAGGTATAGGAGGCAGGAGCGGGCATTAATAGCTTCATTAACAGTGGAGGAGGTATAGGAGGCAGGAGCGGGCATTAATAGCTTCATTAAATAGTAGAGTGTGTATAATTGATGGGTGAAGATAGACCGAGATGTATGAAAAGGTAACAGTGGAGGAGGTAATTGAGGACGAAATGCGAATGGAGGGTGAAACAAGGCTAGAAAGTCCTGGAGCTGGGTCGTTAGGTTCCTAAGGATCAGGCACACCGAAACTGGCGTCAGTGTATCAGTGATACATGAGATGAAGGTGGCCACTGGCGTCAGTGTATCAGTGATACATGAGATGAAGGTGGCCACTGGCGTCAGTGTATCAGTGATACATGAGATGAAGGTGGCCACTGGCGTCAGTGTATCAGTGATACATGAGATGAAGGTGGCCACTGGCGTCAGTGTATCAGTGATACATGAGATGAAGGTGGCCACTGGCGTCAGTGTATCAGTGATACATGAGATGAAGGTGGCCACTGGCTTCAGTGTATCAGTGATACATGAGATGAAGGTGGCCACTGGCGTCAGTGTATCAGTGATACATGAGATGAGGTGGCCACTGGCGTCAGTGTATCAGTGATACATGAGATGAGGTGGCTACTGGCGTCAGTGTATCAGTGATACATGAGATGAAGGTGGCCACTGGCGTCAGTGTATCAGTGATACATGAGATGAAGGTGGCCACTGGCGTCAGTGTATCAGTGATAGATGAAGGTGGCCACTGGCGTCAGTGTATCAGTGATAGATGAAGGTGGCCACTGGCGTCAGTGTATCAGTGATACATGAGATGAAGGTGGCCACTGGCGTCAGTGTATCAGTGATACATGAGATGAAGGTGGCCACTGGCGTCAGTGTATCAGTGATACATGAGATGAAGGTGGCCACTGGCGTCAGTGTATCAGTGATACATGAGATGAAGGTGGCCACTGGCGTCAGTGTATCAGTGATAGATGAAGGTGGCCACTGGCGTCAGTGTATCAGTGATAGATGAAGGTGGCCACTGGCGTCAGTGTATCAGTGATAGATGAAGGTGGCCACTGGCGTCAGTGTATCAGGGATAGATGAAGGTGGCCACTGGCGTCAGTGTATCAGTGATAGATGAAGGTGGCCACTGGCGTCAGTGTATCAGTGATACATGAGATGAAGGTGGCCACTGGCGTCAGTGTATCAGTGATACATGAGATGAAGGTGGCCACTGGCGTCAGTGTATCAGTGATACATGAGATGAAGGTGGCCACTGGCGTCAGTGTATCAGTGATACATGAGATGAAGGTGGCCACTGGCGTCAGTGTACCAGTGATACATGAGATGAAGGTGGCCACTGGCGTCAGTGTATCAGTGATAGATGAAGGTGGCCACTGGCGTCAGTGTATCAGTGATACATGAGATGAAGGTGGCCACTGGCGTCAGTGTATCAGTGATACATGAGATGAAGGTGGCCACTGGCGTCAGTGTATCAGTGATACATGAGATGAAGATGGCCACTGATGAGGGGAAGAATATGTCAGGGAAACCCGTGAATAAACAACTTGATACCAATTGCCATTCCACCGGACTTGTGGAAGAATCGACCGTTGAGTTCTAATGAGTTGAGGGTTAAGACTAGTTCCACTAGACGAATAAGAGCAGATATGGGCACCGAGGGTTGGTTCCTTCGTTCCAGGAAGTAGTGGAGAGCTGTCTTTGACTAAGGACAGGAGGTTGTGTTAAAGTTAATGAGCGTGCTGACAGACTTGCCAGTTTGGCTAATATAGAACGCAGAAGAGCAATGGATTACGATAACGATCTAAATGCACAGGGACACTGGACGAAATCATCATCCTCATGATCATCAAGTACCGGCCTGCTGGCGTAGGTGATCATGTCTCTCCACAACTTTCCATCTCGACAGTTATTTATCATTTATGTTTTTGACCTTCTGCCGAGCCATTCTCTTAAGCTGTCTGGTATTTTTTTCTCGTTGGTTCCCTCTATCTCTTCGTCCCTCAATTTTCCCAGTTGTTACAATATATTACAGTTGTTCTATTCTCATTACATGGCCTAAAAATAATGACTGTTTCTTCCTAATATTGGAAATTAGCTCTCTTTTTGCTTTGACCTCTTTCAGAACATTTTCTTTACTCTTCTTAGCTGTCCATGGTATTCTCAACATTCTTCTGTAAAACCACATTTCTACAGACTCCAGTGATTTTCTGTTGTTCTATTGTCCATGATTCACATCCATATGTTAAGACTGGCTCTACATAACATTTAAGAACTCGTGTTCCTGTGTCTATTGTCAAAAATGAATTGCATAGGATCCTCCTAATTTTTTGGAAATCTACTTTTGCCTGAGCCATTCTGCATCTCACCTCTTTTGTACATCTTCCGTCTGAGGTTAACAAAGTTCCCAAATATTTAAATTCATACTGGACGAAGATACAACTCAAAAAATGACACTGAATCTGCAAGCATGAAAAGACTTCACGAATATGATGTCTAGATGGGAGGTATCAGACGGGAGCACTACACAGTGGGCAACCAGTGTCGTTAGTCGCTACACGTTGAGGGTTTTACTTCAGAATAGATCTGCGCAATTGTGAACTTATCTTAAACTAAACTAGTATTTAAACATGAACAATTTACAAACAGCGTTTATCAAAGCAGTAATTAATTTTCTGTTCTCTCATTCTTCCTCTTTTTTCTTTCCTCATTTGCATTTCAGCGTCGAGGGGAGATATAATTTGTGGTATTATTATCGTCTGTTCGCCATACTGCTGTTATGTTTCTTAGTGTTTTTAATATTCTGTCAATCTATCTTTTTCGTTGGCTGCCCCTAGGTCTGGTGTTCTCAAAACGTTTATTGAAGACTCGTTGTGTTGTGTTTTGATCACTCTGCCTTATCACCTGGCCAAACAATGTTATCTGTTGTTTCTTTATATATTCTATGGCGGGGGCTATTCCTAGCTCTTTTCTCAGTTCTTCATTTCTGATCTTATCTCTCAGACTGTTTCCTGTCATTCGTCTAACACATTTCATCTCACTAGAGGTTAATTTTCTTATTGTTCTTGCATCTAGGGTCCAGGACTGACATTAGTTGCACAATGTTAAGATGAAGATTGTATTGTTGAGTGCCCGTTTTGCCTCTAGTGTTATTTCCTTGGTGGACACTAGTTGTGATGATTTGACAAGCTTTGTTGCATCTTGATTATATTTCTGCTGTTTGTGAATTGTCGTTTTTCGCTAAACTTCCTAGGTATTTGAATTCCTCTACGTGTTTTAGTTGTCTGCCTTCTATAGTTATTTTGATTTTCTGTTTCTTTTTCTTTTGCGATATTCATAACTTCTGTTTTGTTGATGTTGATTTTCATGCTGTATTTTGTGCCTGTGCTGTTAAGTCTATTTAAGTGTTCTTGTAGGTCTTCTATTGTTCCATGTATTAGTGTCTGATCGTCTGCAAATAGAAGCTCGTTGATCTCCTCTGTCTCTGATGGGTTGATTAATTTACATATATAGTCCATATATGTAAAAAATAGTAGGGGGATAGTACGTACCCCTGTCTTACCCCTGACCTAACTTAGAAGTGGTCTATGTAACCTGCTACTGTTCTGACCGTGCAGCTGCTGTTGATGTAAACAAAACAAAAAGTAAAGTAAAGTACCCCAGTCACGCCAAGTGACGTATAGGAAAGATGGTGTTAGTGACCATGAATTTTACAGACCTTCGGCACATGATTTTTGGGGTAATTCGGTCGGTATTACACCCGCGCCGCTTTACTTTCCCAGAAAAAAAATCCGGTACCTATTAAAGGCTGGGTGAACCCGGAAGCCGTCGATTAGGATCGAACCCTCAGCTGTTCTCTGTTTGCTCGGTCGAATGCTTTTTCTTTGTCACTGAAAGCTATGTGCAAATTTTTTATTGTATTCTGTCGTCTTTTTTGCTAGCTGTTTTAAGGTGAATAGAGCGTCAGTACATCCTCTGTTTTTTTTTCAGAACCCCATTAGAGAATCGCTTAATTGTAGTTATATTATTGGTCTCAGCCTTTTTCCACTATGTTGGCTTATAGCTTTCCTGCATGGCTGAGAAAGGATATTCCTGTTTATTGATTGCAGTCTTTCTTGCTACACTTTTTTTTTTTTACATATCGTGACGATGATTGCCTGTTGCCAATCTTCTGGGGCTTTTGTTGGTGCCATGCTGCATTGAATATTCTGTGCAGACATGTCATTCCTGTTTCTCCTGCTGCTATTATTTCTACTGGTATGTTATATATCCCCGTGCTTTATTTCTTAGTGCATGTATGCTTACCTCTTCGATTTCCTCTTTCATGATGTTGGGTTTAGTGTTAGTGCATTCTTCCGTGGTTTTTGTTATATTATTGGTAGTTGGTGCCATGTTTAATAGGTCTTCAATATATTCTTTCCATCTCTTTTGTATATGTTGGTTACTTGACACTGGCTGTCCCTCTTTGACATTTATGAACTTAATGGGATCCTGGTTTTCTTTTCTCGTTCTAGTTGTTTTTGCTGCATTGTAGTAATCCCTTGTTGCTGTCTTGAAGTAACTGCTCATAATTTGTCCGAATTCGGTCCATTTGTTTTGCTTAGCTTCTTTGATCAAACTTTTATCCTTTTTTCCGAACTAATGCATATATTTGACATTCCTCTTGGTTCTTATTCTCCCTCCAATTTTTAAACAGTTTCTTCTTGTCTGTAATTGCTTCACTGGTGCTCCGTTCCACCATGGTGTGCTCGTTTCCCCCTCAAATTTTTCCCTAGCTCTCATTCATAATAAACAAAAATAATCAATTTTTAAATGTGTATGTGTGTTATCATGTGTCGAAAGTCTATAAAAATTATGGTCACTAACACCATATTCCCTATGCGCCACTTGGTGTGTCGGAGCTCTTTGCTTTTTTAAAAATATGTATCAAAGCAGTAATCAATTTTCAATTCTCTCATTCATCAATTAAAATAAGACTCAATTTTTAAATGTGTGTTTTTATTTTGAAACTTAGAATAAACATCTCAGTTTATGTGTGCCATCACTGTATCAAGGGCTGGTTGCTATTTTCTACATTTTGTTTTGGATATACACATTACGACAGACGATGAGATGTCCTTAATTAATAAATGTAATCTACCACCGTCACGCCAAGTGTGAGAGTGACCCCGCCACGCTGATTTTGAGAAGCTCGCCTAGAACAGCAATGTGTTGCGAGATACAAGGCCTGCAAAGTTTGAAGATCATCGAACATAAAGAGTTCATGTGCCATCTTCAGCTATAAAAAGACAATGTATAGATAGAACTACTTGGGCACAGTGATAACATCAGATGGAAGATGCAACTCAGAAATAAAAAGCAGAATAGCTCAGGCCAAAATAGCATTTTAGTAAATGAAAAATATCTTATGCAACAAATCTATGTCAATAGAAATGAGAAAGAGAGTTCATCGGTGCTATATAGAACCAATCAATTCTGACCTATGGAAGCGAAACACGGACAGTAGACAAACAAATGAAAAGACGATTGGAGATCATAGAGATGGGATTTGTCAGAAGGATGTTGAAAGTTCCTTGGACAGCTAAAAAGACCAATGAGGAAGTTCTCAAAGAGGCCAACACAAAAAGGGAGCTCTTAAAAAACATAAGAAAGAAGCAATCAACATTTATTGGGCACATCATGAGAAGAGGAAAGTTGGAATACTTGGTTACAACTGGCAAAATAAAAGGAAAGAGAGATCGCGGACGACAAAGAGAGAAAATACTGGATAGCTTGGTGTCATGGCATGGAAAACAGTCACCAACAGAACTCATACGATGCCCTGTGGATAGAAGATTGTGGAAGGACATGATCGCCAACACCAACCGGTTCGGCACATGATGATGATGATAGATAGATATAACATAGTAAACACTAACAGCACACCAAAAAAAAAAAAAAAAAAAAATCTGAAAAATCAACAAAAGACATGTTTTAACTTGTCTCTCCAACCAATGATACATTTACAGATCCCATTAACATAATGAGCACTAATTAATATTTCATTATTATGGAGTCACTTTGCATGATATTGAGACGATCATTTCCATCATGGCATTTAGTGTGTTGTCACCATCAATTTCAAAAACATACTTTTCTGATGGAACTGACGCCATATCATTCAGCTCTTGTGTGTCAACTTTTGAGCCCACACCTGTTGAGTCAACATAAAATAGATCACAATAAATTAGTGAATTCATTGGGAAATTAGCATAATTGATTTAGTTTTTTGTTTTGTTTTTGTTTTGGTTATATATTTATTTTTATTTATTTTTTATTATTTTTATTATTTATTTATATTTTTTAATATTTATTTTATTTTTTTTTATTTTTATTTTTTATATTTATGTTTATTTTTATATATTAATTATAATAATATTATTATATTGTATTATATTATATTATATTATATTATATTACATTATATTATATTATACTATACTATACTATACTATACTATACTATACTATACTATACTATACTATACTATACTATACTATACTATACTATACTATACTATACTATACTATACTATACTATACTATACTATACTATACTATACTATACTATACTATACTATACTATACTATACTATACTATACTATACTATACTATACTATACTATTCTATACTATACTATACTATACTATACTATTCTATACTACACTACACTACACTACACTACACCTTACTACACTACACTACACTACACTACACTACACTACACTACACTACACTACACCTTACTACACTACACCTTACTACACTACACTACACTACACTACACTACACTACACTACACTACATTACATTACATTACATTACATTATATTATATTATATTATTTATATTATATTATATTATATTATATTATATTATATTATATTATATTATATTATATTATATTATATTATATTATATTATATTATATTATATTATATTATATTATTTTACATTATTATATTATTTTACATTATTATTTTTATATTATATTATTATTTATTTTATATATACATTTTTATTTTTTATATTTATTTTATTTATTTTTATTTATTTTTATTATTTATTTATATTTTTTTGGCGACGATATTTTTATTTTTTTATAGCAACCATGTGTCACATTTATTCTCTTTTTCTGTGTTCATATAAGGAACTTGAGAACCGCGATAGCTCAGTGGTTCTCTTGCAGATCAGAAGGGTCCGGGATCGGTCCCCAGATGTGGCGAATTTTTTTTCTGAACAACAAGGCTCCGGGGATCACCCAGCCTCTAAAAAAGGGTACCAGATAATTGGGGGAGGGGGGAGTATAAGCGGCCCAGCGTGATACCGACCACATCACTATAAAATTTACCGTAGTCATAAACAAAATCTGGTCACTAACACCATATTCCCCATACGGCTAACAAGGGGAGGGGACCTTGACATTTTTATTTTCTTTACTTTTAGGAAAAGCATTGGCCACCTCAAGGCAGGTAACATCTCCATCACCTGACTGGACTCCATAGAATGAGAACCATTTTATTATTATATTGTGACGTCACCATAATGAGAATGACGTTTCTCTGTTGCATGTAACCCAGTTTGATTTATACATCTTTTTGATATTCTTTCTCTGGTCACAACCCCTTTATCTATACTGCTAGGGTGACCCATTGATTATTTTGTTACCACCCTTTATCTATACTGCTAGGTGACCCATTGATTATGTTGTTACCACCCTTTGATCTATACTGCTAGGATGACCCATTGATTATTTTGTTACCACCCTTTATCTATACTGCTAGGATGACCCATTGATTATTTTGTTACCACCCTTTATCTATACTGCTAAGGTGACCCATTGATTATGTTGTTACCACCCTTTGATCTATACTACCAAGATGACCCATTGATTATGTTGTTACCACCCTTTGATCTATACTACCAAGATGGCCCATTGATTATGTTGTTACCACCCTTTGATCTATACTGCTAGGATGACCCATTGATTATGTTGTAACCACCCTTTGATCTATACTGCTAGGATGACCCATTGATTATGTTGTTACCACCCTTTGATCTATACTGCTAGGATGACCCATTGATTATGTTGTTACCACTGGTATAGGTCAAAAGGTTATGGAGCACTTTTACCTCTCTATCATTTCATGGAGTTCCTCATGTTGAGAACATTTGTAGAAATGTTTTCGTGATAAGATTTTATTTCACAAAAACTTCACTTGCTAAGATTTTAATTAAAATTAAACATCATTAATAAGATTTTAATTTTAAAAAAAAACATCATTAATAAGATTTAATTTTTTAAAAGAAAAACATCATTTGGCAAGATTTTAATTGTCAAAATAAAAGTCAGTAATTAGATTTTTATATTTTTAAAATATATCATTAGTAAGATTTTAATTTTTTTTTAAAAAGTATCATCAGTAAGATTTTAATTTTAAAAAAAGATCATTAGTAAGATTTCAATTTTTTTTAAATATCAATAGTAAGATTTTATTTTTTTTTTTTAAAAACATCATTAATTAGATTTTAATTTAAAAAAAAAATCAGTATTTTTTAAATTTTATAAATATCATTAGTGAGATTTTAATTTTTAAAAATCATCAATAGCAAGATTTTAATTAAAAAAAAACATCATTAGTAAGATTTTAATTTTTTTGAAAAAAAACATCATTAGTAAGATTTTAATTTTTTAAAAATACATCATTAGTAAGATTTTAATTTTAAAAAACATCATTAGTAATATTTTAATTTTTTTTTAAATACATCATTAGTAAGATTTTAATTTTAAAAAACATCATTAGTAAGATTCTAATGTAAAAACACATCATTAGTAAGATTTTAATTTTAAGAAAACATCATGTGTTCACTTAAACAGACAGTTATCTTCATGTGAGAGTCTGGAATCCTACTCTGATTGAGTCTTGATCGCAGAGAGAGATATATATATTCCATCGACCCATCTTTTTCGTGGTCGACCCTTGGATCTGGTATTCTCGCAACGTTTATTGAAGGCTCATTGTGTTGTGTTTTGACTACTCTGCCTTGTCACCTGGCCAAATCATTTTAGCTGTTGTTTCTATATTCTATGACGTGGGCTATTCCTAGTTTTTTTTGCTCAATTCTACATTTCTGATCGTATCTCTCAGACTGTTTCCTGTCATTCGTCTGACACATTTAATCTCAGTAGAGATTACTTTTCTTATTGTTCTTGTATCTAGGATCCAAGACTGGCATTGGTAGCACAACGTTGGTATGAAGATTGTATTGTAGAGTCCAGGACTGGCATTGGTGGCACAACGTTCGGAGGAAGATTGTATTGTAGAGTCCAGGACTATCATTGTAGCACAACGTTGCGAGGAAGATTGTATTGTAGAGTCCAGGACTGGCATTGGTGGCACAACGTTGGTATGAAGATTGTATTGTAGAGTCCAGGACTGGCATTGGTAGCACAACGTTGGGAGGAAGATTGTATTGTAGAGTCCAGGACTAGCATTGGTAGCAGAACGTTGGTATGAAGATTGTATTGTAGAGTCCAGGACTAGCATTGGTGGCACAACGTTCGGAGGAAGATTGTATTGTAGAGTCCAGGACTATCATTGGTAGCACAACGTTGGGAGGAAGATTGTATTGTAGATTCCAGGACTGGCATTGGTAGCACAACGTTGGTATGAAGATTGTATTATAGAGTCCAGGACTGGCATTGGTAGCACAACGTTGGGAGGAAGATTGGATTGTAGAGTGAATGTACAGGTCATCACTGGTTCCCCATTAACCTGTCACGTAGAGTTGTTTCTGTGGGCCATATTTGTGTTCATAGAGTGTTGAGTGTGCTGTATTAAGTGTGTATACAATCAGATAGTATGTGTACACAATAGCATTAATTGCACATGCACCCTGCTTAAAATGTGTACAAAACCTGCATAATGTGTGTACGTAACAGTACAAAAATGTGTGTACATAAAGTACAAAAATGTGTGTACATAACAGTACAAAAATGTGTGTACATAACAGTACAAAAATGTGTGTACATAACAGTACAAAAATGTGTGTACGTAACAGTACAAAAATGTGTGTACATAACAGTACAAAAATGTGTGTACATAACAGTACAAAAATGTGTGTACATAACAGTACAAAAATGTGTGTACGTAACAGTACAAAAATGTGTGTACGTAACAGTACAAAAATGTGTGCACATCAGCAAAAGGTGTTTGCCTAACCATCAAGCTTCTAGAACTATCACATACTTCATCTGGTGAGAGTGATTGAGCACCAATGGGCTTCCCTGGAGTGCTGTGATGTAAAGAATGAACAATGAAACCTACCTACGGCAAATACGTGGATGCCTTTGTCTTTGACAGATTTAGCAACTTCTCTAGCCTCAATATATCTCTGGAACATTCCATCAGTTACCACAATGATAATTTGAGACACATTCTCTCTGGTGTTTTCATGAAATGGACAAGAAAGTCAACAGACAAAACAAATTTAGTTAATAAGAAGTAGATGAAACATTAAATTTGAGTTAAATATAATAAATTTGCTGCTAAAAAAACAAACTGGTCCACCGTTTTTACAGAATGATTTTGGTCCACCTCATGACAGCCCAACATTGGTACACCTCATGTCCTAATCATAGTGGTCCACCTCATGACAGAATGATCCTAGTCCACCTCATGGCAGAATGATTTTGTCCACATCGTGACAGAATGTTATTGGTCCACCTAATGACAGAATGTTATTGGTCCACCTAATGACAGAATGTTATTGGTCCACCTAATGACAGAATGTTATTGGTCCACCTAATGACAGAATGTTATTGGTCCACCTCATGATCGTATGTTATTGGTCCACCTTGTGACAGAATATTATTGGTCCACCTTGAGACAGAATGTTATTGGTCCACCTTGAGACAGAATGTTATTGGTCCACCTCATGACAGAATGTTATTGGTCCACCTCATGACAGAATGTTATTGGTACATCTCATGACAGAATGTTATTTGACCATCTCATGATACAATGATTTTGGTCCATCTCATGACAGAATGATTTTGATCCAACTCAAACCGAATGATTTTGTCCACCTCATACAGAAGGTTACTGGTCCACTTCATGACAGAATATTATTGGTTCTCCTCATGAGAGAATGTTATTGGTCCTCCCCATGACAGAATATTAATAGTCCACCTCATGACAGAATGATTTGGATACACCTTATACAAAATGAATTTGGTCCACCTCATGAGAGAATATTATTGGTCCACCTCATGACAGAATATTATTCGTCCACCTCATGACAGAATGTTATTGGTCCACCTCATGACAGAATATTATTGGTCCACCTCATAACAGAATATTATTGGTCCACCTCATGAGATAATATTATTGGTCCACCTCATGACAGAATATTATTGGTCCACCTCATGACAGAATATTATTGTTCCACCTCATGACAGAATGTTATTGGTCCACCTCATGACAGAATGTTATTGGTCCACCTCATGACAGAATATTATTGGTCCACCTCATGACAGAATATTATTGGTCCACCTCATGACAGAATATTATTGGTCCACCTCATGACAGAATGTTATTGGTCCACCTCATGACAGAATATTATTGGTCCACCTCATGACAGAACACTATTGGTCCACTTCATGACAGAATATTATTGGTCCACCTCATGACAGAATATTATTGGTCCACCTCATGACAGAATATTATTGGTCTACCTCATGACAGAATATTATTGGTCCACCTCATGACAGAATGTTACGGGTCCACCTCATGACAGATTATTAGGGGTTCACCTCAAGACAGAGTATTATTGGTTCACCTCATGACAGAATATTATTGGTCCACCTCATGACAGAATATTATTGGTCCACCTCATGACAGAATATTATTGGTCCACCTCATGACAGAATTTTAGGGGTCCACCTCATGACAGAATATTATTGGTCCACCTCATTACAGAATATTATTGGTCCACCTCATGACAGAATATTATTGGTCCACCTCATGACAGAATATTTTTGGTCCACCTCATGACAGAATATTATTGGTCCACCTCATGACAGAATATTATTGGTCCACCTCATGACATAATATTATTGGTCCACCTCATGATAGAATGTTAGGGGTCCACCTCATGACAGAATATTAGCGCTCCACCTCAAGACAGAATATTATTGGTCCACCTCATGACAGAATATTATTGGTCCACCTCATGACAGAATGTTAGGGGTCCACCTCATGACAGATTATTAGGGGTCCACCTCATGACAGATTATTAGGGGTCCACCTCAAGACAGAATATTATTGGTCCACCTCATGACAGAATATTATTGGTCCACCTCATGACAGAATATTATTGGTCCACCTCATGACAGAATATTATTGGTCCACCTCATGACAGAATGTTACGGGTCCACCTCATGACAGATTATTTGGGGTTCACCTCAAGACAGAGTATTATTGGTCCACCTCATGACAGAATATTAGGGGTCCACCTCATGACAGAATGTCAGAGGTCCACCTCATGACAGAATATTATTGGTCCACCTCATGACAGAATATTAAGGGTCCACCTCAAGACAGAATATTATTGGTCCACCTCATGACAGAATATCAGGGGTCCACCTCAAGACAGAATATTATTGGTCCACCTCATGACAGAATATTAGGGGTCCACCTCAAGACAGAATATTATTGGTCCACCTCAAGACAGAATACTATTGGTCCACCTAATGACAAAATATTAAGGGTCCACCTCATGACAGAATATTATTGGTTCTCATCTTGACAGAATATTATTGGTCCACATCTTGACAAATTATTAGGGATCCACCTTTTGACAGAATATTAGGGGTCGACCTCATGACAGAATATTAGGGGTCCACCTCATGACAGAAAGATTTTGGTCCACCTCACGATATAACGACAACTAAGGACAAGAGTTTGGGTTAGATCCGGATCAACAACTTCAAGGCTCACCAGAACGTAATCACCGTACGTGGGTACTGGAAGGTTCTTGTAAATAAGGCGGCACTGGTGTAATACTGACCACATTACCCAAAAGATAATGTGCAAAGGTCTATAAAAAAAAATATGATGATTAACACTGCATTCCTTATTCGTTACCACATTTTATGAAAGGGCTCTTCTAATTTCTTTTCATAACAGAAAAATAATGGTCCATCCTTTGACCAAATTATTTCGGTCTAGTTCCTTGGAGATTGATATAATTCCATTATTTAATATCACTCCCTCAATTTTATGACTGTGACCCTAATTCATATTTGCCGTGCAATCGTGTCCTTTTGTAAGATCTCCAACATGACTCATGCCTGAAAGGGAAGGTAAATTATTGGCAGTGCACTAGTTGCTATGATTGACACTTTCCGCTCTGTCTGGGTGCTAACTTTATTTAATCATAGAGAAATGGATGAGAAATTATATTGGGAAGAAATTTGAGGTGGGCCATGCATGGGATGGATACCAATATAGTGATGGGTCATGCATGAGACACCAATATAGAGGTGGGCCATGCATGGGATACCAATATAGAGGTGGGCCATGAGTGGGATATATATATAGAGGTGGGCCATGCATAGGATTCCTAACTAAAGGTGGGCCATGCATGGGATATATATATAGAGGGTGGGCCAATCATAGGATTTCTAACTAGAGGTGGGCCATGCATGGGTTACCAATATAGAAGTGGGCCATGCATAGGATTCCTAACTAGAGATAGGCCATCAATCGAATTCCTAGCTACAAGTGGACCATGCATAGGATTCCTAACTAGAAGTGGGCCATGCATAGAATTCCTAACTAGAGATATGCCATCAATTGAATTCCTGGCTACAAGTTGACCATGCATAAGATTCCTAACTAGAGATATGCCATCAATTGAATTCCTAGCTACAAGTGGGCCATGCATAGAATTCCTAACTAGAAGTGGGCCATGCATAGAATTCCTAATTAGAGATAGGCCATCAATTGAATTCCTAGCTACAAGTGGACCATGCATAGGATTCCTAACTAGAGATATGCCATCAATTGAATTCCTAGCTACAAGTGGACCATGCATAGGATTCCTAACTAGAGATATGCCATCAATTGAATTCCTAGCTACAAGTGGACCATGCATAGGATTCCTAACTAGAGATATGCCATCAATTGAATTCCTAGCTACAAGTGGACCATGCATTATCATCGATAATCATTTAGGTTTTTGATTGTTCTTTTCACTTTGACAATAGACTCTTCCAAAACTCCAATTTTGTCATTTCTTGATCAAGTGGAGGCCTATAGTGATGTTATCATGTCCAGGAGCTGATTTCAATGTTGAAACTTCTTAGTAAAACATTTAGTGAGTCTTTGATGTATTTCTTCTGTCCTCAACTCAAATGCTAACCGATTGGGTTGCATTCAATTTTCATGAAAGAAAAACATAAAACGTCTTCAGTAATGCAACCAATATGCACGAGCATGATATAGTCCTGCAATCTATTTGTAATTTTCACTTTTTTGCACATGGTATTAGCTTTCATGAGTATTTCAGTCTGAAACATTATTTTGCTCGCGTTCTGATCTGAAATGTCTACATTCGATTCTCAGAAATGTCTGACTTTTCTATGACCAAAAAATGGCTCCGGGGCTCATCTTTAGCTCTAAAAATGGGTACCAGAGATTTTTTCTGAGAAATGAATGCAGTTTGGTGATATTACACAAAAATGTGCCGTGGTTATGTAAAAATATGTTCACTAACATCATATTCCCCATACACCCAGGAAGGCTGTTGGCTTAACTCTCGACAAATGAGCATTCATCGTAATCTACTACTTATGTAATATTCTTCTTCTTTCCTTCCTCATCTGCCTTTCAGCGTCGAGGGGAGATATAATTTGTGGCTTTTACTCTTCTGTTAGCCTCTTCTGCTGTTATGTTTTCAAGAGCTTCTAATATTCCATCCATCCATCTTTTTCGTGGTCGACCCTTGGGTCTGGTATTCTCACAACGTTTGCTGAAGGCTCATTGTGTTGTGTTTTGATTTTTCTGTCTTATCACGTGGCCAAACCATTTTATCTGTTGTTTCTTTATATATTCTATGACGTGAGCTATTCCTAACTTTTTTCTCAGTTCTTCATATCTGATCTTATCTCTCAAACTGTTTCCTGTCATTCGTCTAACACATTTCATCTCAGTAGAGGTTATTTTTCTTAGTGTTCTTGCATCTAGGGTCCAGGTCTGGCATTGGTAGCATAGCGTTGGGATGAAGATTGTATTGTAGAGTCTTGTTTAATCCAATGAGAATATGACGATTTATTAAGACCAAGCGCGAGTTGCGTTCGTCTCTCTGGGTCATGAATATCACAATATAAATGCCCCATCTTGGATTCCCTAAGGAAGTGCTGATATAGTAAAACAGTAAACTTTTGCATAGTTATAAATTTGCATTTCAAACTCATTGTAATTTAGATATAAATGTTGGTATTTAAAGTCAACAAATTGTCTACTGAATCTTCACAAAATTAATAAAGATACGCCTTCCCTTCGGTAATTAATGCCAAGGCCGTGGTGCGTCATGTCGTTCAATAACAATTCAGTTTTGTGCACGGGATTTTCCTAAAGTTAGTGTTTCTGCAATAGCTAAACTATTTTACGTGAACGACCGCACCAAATTAATGTATATATCCTAAAATGGGGTCAAATTCGAACAGGGTGAATTTAATATAACCTAAAGAAGAAAACTTTTAAACTAGATCAAATTTCTCAGAGCAAAAAATATTTCTATAACGTCATCAATATTCTAAGATTGCATACAAAATTTGAAACCAAAATAACAAGAGGTTATCACGCAAAACTAATTCAGGTGTGATTATGAATTTCTGAACGGACTATAGTAGCACCATCTGCGCAGCACGGTCATCTTGTGATTCTAGTGGTTGCCGTGTTTGCTGATGGAGGGATATGATATTGAATACCAGTGCTACATCTTGAAACACACACTCTTTCTCTATCTCACTAAAGCAATATAATGAGAATGCTCCCAATAGAATGCATTATTAATAACAACATAATCACTTGTACCAATTGGGTGCCTCGGTAGCCTAGTTGGGAAAACAACCCGTTTGGGCTGCTGACGTTCGAACAACCCGTTTGGGCTGCTGACGTTCGAACAACCCGTTTGGGCTGCTGACGTTCGGACAACCCGTTTGGGCTGCTGACGTTCGGACAACCCGTTTGGGCTGCTGACGTTCGGACAACCCGTTTGGGCTGCTGACGTTCGGACAACCAGTTTGGACTACCGACGTTCGGACAACCCGTTTGGGCTGCTGACGTTCGGACAACCCGTTTGGGCTGCTGACGTTCGGACAACCCGTTTGGGCTTCTGACGTTCGGACAACCCGTTTGGGCTGCTGACGTTCGGACAACCCGTTTGGGCTCCTGACGTTCGGACAACCCGTTTGGGCTTCTGACGTTCGGACAACCCGTGTTCGATTCCCGCTGGAAGCAGCTTGTGAGTTGTACTCGTGGTTGGGAAAAAAAATACCCCCACGGTCGACTAAGCCGCTGGTAGAAATGGGTACCAGTGTAGTACTCTAAGATGGTGAAAAATGCCGGCATAAAACGTGAGTTTCGCTACAAGCGACACTATCCAGAAGTCTCCGAACACTTCTGGATAGACGGCCGAGCACATATGGGTGGAAACTCGCGTGCTAAGACGCCGGTTGGAGTCTCGGTACTTTACCTTGAACTTTTACCAATTTCACATATTGCACTTTGAAATGACGTGTCCATACGGTCACTACAGCAGCAAGTTTCGTCACGATCTAACTCTAATGTTCCTGTCCCATATCACAAGTTCTCATCTCATAGTTACTATAATGCTTCACAACCAGTCTACTCAATAGTTCATCAACTACTGTCTCATAGTTATTATAATGCTTCACAACCAGTCTACTCAATAGTTCATCAACTACTGTCTCATAGTTACTATAATGTCTCACATCTACTCAATAGTTCATCAACTACTGTCTCATAGTTACTATAATGCCTCACATCTACTCAATAGTTCACCAACTACTGTCTCATAGTTACTATAATGCCTCACATCTACTCAATAGTTCATCAAGTACTGTCTCATAGTTATTATAATGCTTCACAACCAGTCTACTCAATAGTTCATCAACTACTGTCTCATAGTTACTATAATGTCTCACATCTACTCAATAGTTCATCAACTACTGTCTCATAGTTACTATAATGCCTCACATCTACTCAATAGTTCACCAACTACTGTCTCATAGTTACTATAATGCCTCACATCTACTCAATAGTTCATCAAGTACTGTCTCATAATTACTATAATGCCTCACAACCAGTCTACTCAATAGTTCATCAACTACTGTCTCATAATTACTATAATGCCTCACAACCAGTATACTCAATAGTCCATCAACTACTGTCTCATAATTACTATAATGCCTCACAACCAGTCTACTCAATAGTTCATCAACTACTGTCTCATAGTTACTATAATGCCTCACATCTACTCAATAGTTCATCAACTACTGTCTCATAATTACTATAATGCCTCACAACCAGTATACTCAATAGTCCATCAACTACTGTCTCATAATTACTATAATGCCTCACAACCAGTCTACTCAATAGTTCATCAATTACTGTCTCATAGTTACTATAATGCCTCACATCTACTCAATAGTTCATCAACTACTGTCTCATAATTACTATAATGCCTCACAACCAGTCTACTCAATAGTTCATCAACTACTGTCTCATAATTACTATAATGCCTCACATCTACTCAATAGTTCATCAACTACTGTCTCATAATTACTATAATGCCTCACAACCAGTCTACTCAATAGTTCATCAACTACTGTCTCATAATTACTATAATGCCTCACAACCAGTCTACTCAATAGTTCATCAACTACTGTCTCATAGTTACTATAATGCCTCACATCTACTCAATAGTTCATCAACTACTGTCTCATAATTACTATAATGCCTCAAAACCAGTCTACTCAATAGTTCATCAACTACTGTCTCATAATTACTATAATGCCTCACAACCAGTCTACTCAATAGTTCATCAACTACTGTCTCATAGTTACTATAATACCTCACATCTACTCAATAGTTCATCAACTACTGTCTCATAGTTACTATAATACCTCACATCTACTCAATATTTCATCAACTACTGTCTCATAGTTAAGTCTTAACAAGATTACACTATTCTACTAACACACTCACTGCTCTCATGTGATTTAAATCCATTTCATGTTTTAACACGACTACTTCCTGAATCTTGCATACGTGGCTGAATTTGGTTTTAAGATATTTCGTCTTCATCAACCATAGTTCTATCTAACCACATATTACCCCACTTTATGATTTCTCCACTGGATAGTACCTTTGCTGGGAAACAACCTCTCAATACTCTCTCACTAGCGTGACCTTCTCATGTCTCTTTTTGACATCCTGTATCGACAGCCGTCTGTCTGTCTGTCTGTCTGTCTGTCTGTCTGCGGTCAGGTCTCAGTCAGAGTAGGATTCCAGACTCTCACACGAAGTCACCTGTCAGGCCAATTGTGTTGATCGCCCCCACAGACAGAACATCACAGTTAGAGTCTGCCAGATCCACTCTGACTAAACACCAGTTAAAACGTTGCACTGTGTTCTGCGCCAGTGGTCCAGTGCATCCGATTTCAGCCAACATTTTATTCAGGTTTGCTTTCCTTAGCCTTTGATTGTCCCCAATCTTCCTGCAAGGCAGCAGATTGTCTTTTCTGTAGGCGGATTATGCCCTTAGACGGTCGGCCTTCCCAGGTTTACGAGCACCGTCTGCCCGAGTCACTAGAGGTGACTAACACAGACATGCGACTTGTAATGTGAGGAAACTGCAACAAGGAACGCTTTTTATGCATAGCTTTCAATTGTTCCTGCCGCCTATCCCCATATACCGGTAAGTGACGTCCTCTTGAAAATGATGATCGTAGCATTAGATGATGTTAGGCCATCGTTGATGACTCCAATTCTGATCATATAGACACACAGTCAGTCGTCAAATTATCCCCGTCGCACATCAAACAGCAGACCGTAAGATTTGCGCACGGCCGGTTTAGGGAACCATTACGATGACGTAACACACAAAAAAGTCGCCCAACACTTAATCTCGTTCCATTTAGATTTCTGTGTGATTACTCTAGTGTAAGCAGCCTACGACGAACAAAACACGAAGCAAATTCCCCAAAGAGACAAAACTGCGGCTGACGAAGTAGTTTACATTAATGTGTACATGGAAATAACTTGCGTCAAAGAATTTCAACAACGGTCATGAACAGCACCAATGTGTGACGTAAAGCACAGATCAAGTCTAGACGGTGGAAGGTCTCACTCACAAACCTTGAGTCGTCAAAAACGGACTGTTGTCGGCCTACGACCTCGCTTTATCAACACAGATGTATCAAGCATATCATCATTTTGACTTTAACGCAGAAAAGTGCAAAGAAGATCCGAAATTAATCAGACCCTGGGTGCATTTTCTGCAGCGATCGAGAGGACTGGACTAGATCCGCCATCTTGTAGACGGAAGTCCAAACAGCCGTCTAATCCTACTCATTTTCGTCATTATAGTAGTAGCTCAGTCGAATCTCACGCTTTACCCGTGACCTTTTTCAGCACCTCATCTTTGTCATTATAGTAGTAGCTAGTAGTAGCCCAAATACTTGTATCTATTATCTTCCCTTCTTTTCATGTAAGATAATTCTCAATATTGTCGTCTCCCCTTCTTCTTATGTGAGATAACTCTCTTATTTCGCTACTCCCTATCATTAGCACCTTAACATTTTATCTAGGATTGGTTGGTTATTGTTATGCGATGTTCATCTATCTATCTATCTATCTATCTATCTATCTATCTATCTATCTATCTATCTATCTATCTATCTATCTATCTATCTATCTATCTATCTATCTATCTACCTACCTACCTACCTACCTACCTACCTACCTACCTACCTACCTACCTACCTACCTACCTACCTACCTACCTACCTACCTACCTACCTGCCTGCCTGCCTGCCTGCCTGCCTGCCTGCCTGCCTGCCTGCCTACCTACCTACCTACCTATCTATCTATCTATCTATCTATCTATCTATCTATCTATCTATCTATCTATCTATCTATCTATCTATCTATCTATCTATCTATCTATCTATCTATCTATCTATCTATCTATCTATCTATCTATCTCTCTACCTACCTACCTACCTACCTACCTACCTACCTACCTACCTACCTATCTACCTATCTATCTATCTATCTATCTATCTATCTATCTATCTATCTATCTATCTATCTATCTATCTATCTATCTATCTATCTATCTATCTATCTATCTATCTATCTATCTATCTATCTATCTATCTATCTATCTATCTATCTATCTATCTATCTATCTATCTGTTGTCGTTTCAAGCCGAAGTCGGCACATAGGGCAGAACCACAATATCAATGAGAGAAACAATGTGTGCCAAAATGGCACATATTGCCGAGAACACTGCTTCTAAAATCTATGGCTCTGTTTCCATAATAATGCATTTTAAAATGACAGATTGTCAAGCCATCGATCAAACTCCTTAGTCGCATCTTACGACATGCCTGGACGGTCAAAGTGTCACTATGTACATCCAACAACTCAAAAATCTCATCTATGATTGGTTGTTACCACTGTGTGATGTACATCTAGCAACTCAAACATCTCATTTGTGATTGGTTGTTACCACTGTGTGATGTACATCTAGCAACTCAAAAATCTCATCTATTATTGGTTGTTACCACTGTGTGATATACATCTAGCAACTCAAAATTCTCATCTATTATTGGTTGTTACCACTGTGTGATGTACATCTAGCAACTCAAAAATCTCATCTATGATTGGTTGTTACCACTGTGTGATGTGCATCCAGCAATTCAAAAATCTCATCTATGATTGGTTATTACTGTTGTGTGATGTACATCCAGCAACTCAAAAATCTCATCTATGATTGGTTATTACTGTTGTGTGATGTACATCCAGCAATTCAGAAATCTCATCTATGATTGGTTGTTACCACTGTGTGATGTACATCCAGCAATTCAGAAATCTCATCTGTGATTGGTTGTTACTGCTGTGTGATGTACATATAGCAACTCAAAAATCTCATCTATGATTGGTTATTACTGCTGTGTGATGCACATCCAGCAACTCAAAAATCTCATCTATGATTGGCTGTTCCTGCTGTGTGATGTACATCTAGCAACTCAAAAATCTCATCTATGATTGGTTATTACTGTTGTGTGATGTACATCCAGCAACTCAAAAATCTCATCTATGATTGGTTATTACTGTTGTGTGATGTACATCCAGCAACTCAAAAATCTCATCTATGATTGGTTATTACTGTTGTGTGATGTACATCCAGCAACTCAAAAATCTCATCTATGATTGGTTATTACTGCTGTGTGATGTACATCCAGCAACTCAAAAATCTCATCTATGATTGGTTATTACTGTTGTGTGATGTACATCCAGCAACTCAAAAATCTCATCTATGATTGGTTATTACTGTTGTGTGATGTACATCCAGCAACTCAAAAATCTCATCTATGATTGGTTATTACTGTTGTGTGATGTACATCCAACAACTCAAAAATCTTATCAAATATTGGTTACTGTTGTGGGATACACATCTTATAAATATTTAATTTTATCATTATGGGCTGCAGCATTTAGAGGTGAGAGGCCAATGCTTTTTCGTTGCCATTCTCATTCCAGGGAGCCAGGTATTCATGTCCGTGGGATTGTCTTGAGAATGCCAAGCAGAGATAGAACCTAACTTCATTTTATCATCGAGCCAGCACATTCCCGCAATGCTTCTAACACTCTCATCTTTTCTATATGGATGAACTAAAAAATACTCAGTGGTTAGTGAACTGGACTGATAAGGACAAAAGATTAGGTTCAATCATGATAGATGGCTTCCGGGTTCACCCAGTCTTAAATGGGTACCGGATTTTTTTCTGGAATAGTAAAGCGGCACGGGCGTAATACCGACTATATTACCCCAAAAATCATGTGCCGAAGGTCTGTAAAAATGATGGTCACTAACACCATATTCCCTATACGGCACTTGGCGTGACGAGGCTCTTTACTATTTAAGCTAAAAATACTCTGGACATTTCTGAGTCTGCTCAAATAAAATGTCCCCGGGTTTGACAATGAAAGTAATGCTACTAAGTGGAAAGTAATGTTGATATCACATCAAGTTCACATACCTCGCTCCATGTTCGGCAGTCAGGACCTCATCTTTAACCAAGGTTAGGGCCAGTCTGATCTCTGTTATCCCACCTCTGAGGACAGTCTGTAATATTCTCCCTTTAACATCTAATTTGTTCTCATTCAAGTAGAATTCCACAGTTGCATTGGTGCTGTTGATGAGAACAGTTATTTCTTGATCTAACTACCAAGGTCAATGTAAAGGTCAAGGTAAAGTACGAGACTTGAATCAGCGTCTTAGCACGCGAGTTTTCACCCATATGTGCTCGGTCGCCTATCCATAAGTGTTCTGAGACTTCTGGACAGTGTCATTTCAAGCATTGAAACTCACGATGCGAGCCGGCCTCCTCTCCTTCCCAGATTACTTCCCTGGTACCCATTTCTGCCAGCGGCTGGGTCGACTGCGGGGTAATTTTTTTTAACCACGAGTACAACTCACACTGCTTTCAACAGGAATCGAACACGGGTTGTCCGAACGTTGGTAACCAAGTCAGGTGATTTTCCCAACTAGGCTACCGAGGCCACCCCGAACTTAACTACGTAACTACAGCAAATGAATGACATTTGAAACAAATCTTAGTATGTGGTGAAGGTTGGAGCAATTTTGAAACAGAAATAACAGCCATAGAAACAACAATGTATTATATAAATACTCTTTTTAATTACCCTACGGGGGACTGGTTGGTCTCGAGGCAAGACGCCGGATTCGAGACAGAGAGGTTGTGGGTTCAAATCCCGGCTCCCCCAGTTGGGATTTTTAACTATGGTTTCTCTCTGCGGCAATCACCCCTGGTCTTAGCAGCGAGGCCCGGCTTGAAACATCAATCACTCATGGACGGAAAAAATATGAGTACCTCCGAAGACGGAGTTATCTGCCCGTGTGTCGAGGGACTTATGTGCACACTGCTGCCGGGGAAAAATGGATTAACACGCAAAATTCAGTTCCTAGTCTCTAGGGACTTCGTCAGAAGTAAAATTCCTACGCCGGTTTTTACTTCTCTCTCTCTCTCTCTCTCTCTCTCTCTCTCTCTCTGTCTACTCTCTATCAAAAAGTACAAACTGGCGTAGGAAAAAAAAATGCCATACCACAGGTAAGAAACACAATCATCTTTAAGTAAAAAAAAGAGCCCCCGTCACGTCAAGTGGTGTATAGGAAATATGGTGTTAGTGACCATACATATTACAGAAGCTTCAGCACATGATTTGTGGGGTAATGTGGTCGGTATTACGCCCTGCCGCTTTACTTTCTCAGAAAAAATATCCGGTACCCATTTAAGACCGGGTGAACCCATTAACCGTCGTTTGGAATCGAACCCTACCTCTTGTCCTTTGTAGTCCAGTTCACTAACCACTGAGCTATTGCTGCTATCACAATCATCTTTACTTATTCCCAATCAGCTCTGCAGATGCTAGAAAATAACAGAAACAAACCAGAACTCACACAACTCATCATACACATATATAATCTCATTACCATATGTGATAAAAGGTTAGAGATGCAATTGACATCAGGGCACTGCAACACACCAGGAAATGATAAAGCAAATATATTATAGCTTGTTTCATAAGTCGTGCCCAACTTTAAAAATCATTATCTTTTAAACCGCTTTTTGTAATTTTTTCAAATTTGCATGTATAGTTGTAATGATTAGAACCCAACAGGGAATCAATTTCATTAAAAACAAACATTTGGTTATTATTATTGCTTATTTGATTTATATAAATTTATAACGACCCATTGATGTAGTCAAAACTTAGTGTTTACAGTATTTAAGTTAAAAATAGCGATTACAAATCCATACACGCTCAAATTTACGATTTTGCACGCTTTCCGCGTGAGTTTTCTGACACAATTAGACACTTGTAGTAAACACGAGACATTGTGTGTTCCATTTCCGTTAATTCAGCGGCGTAACGTTGAACAATAACATTTATCATGAGTCTTAAAATGAAATTCTGCAGTTTACAAAACATCGCAATAAAAATGTATGTCTATTTTTGCAAAGAGGCTAAACGAGGAAGATTATTTCATTCTTTAGAAAACCCTGAGAATAGGACAAGACACATTTTGGATTTATCTAAACGGTCATTTAATCGCTGGATTCAAGCACGTGACCGTCAATGTTCCAAATATACAAAATCACAAGGAAGAGCAAAAATGTTGGATAATTTCGACAGTGAACTTATTAGAAGTGAAATTCGCAAAATGTTGGGTATGAATGAAACTGTTACAATAAGAAAATTAAAAGTATCGCTGAAAAAGAACAACAGTATTGAAATATCAAAGTCTACATTATGGAGGAATGTGAGAGCTGCAGGCTTTACATTCAGAAAGTATTCCAATGGACGAAACATCATCTGTGAGAAGCCACATATAGTAGTCATGAGAAGCAAGTACTTACGTGAAGTAAAAGAGGTGCGCAAGCAAGGTTATGATTTTGTGTACTTGGATGAAACATGGATCAATGCTCACCACACTAACCAAAGGGAATGGCAGTCATCAGATGGAAAGATTAAGAGATTAATACCTAGCAGCAAAGGACAGCGCTTGATAATTGCTCATGCAGGTTGTCGACAACATGGACTAATACAGAATGCAGAGCTCATTTTTCTTTCAAAATCCATAGACAATCGGGATTATCACTCTGAGATGAATGGTCACATATTTAGACATTGGATTGAAAATTCTGTTCTCCCATCACTAGATCGACCATCTTGCCTAATAATGGACAATGCAGCGTACCACAACATTGTTGCACTTGAAGATAAAGTCCCGACGTCATCCAGTACAAAAGATGCTATTACGATATGGCTCACAAAGGAGCACATACAATTTAATAACATGTACTTAAAACCTGAATTACTATCTCTAGTAAAGCAAAAACAGAGGACAAAGATTTTTCAAATAGATAAGATTATCCAAGAGCACGGTCATATAAGTTTGAGGCTGCCACCTTACCATGCTCATTTAAATCCAATAGAACTAATCTGGGCAAAATTAAAAGGACAAGTGGCAGATGAAAATACAACATTCAAAATATGCGATGTAAAGACTCTTGCTAATCTCGCTTTATTAAATATAGACAAAGATTATTGGGCTAAATGTGAAGACCACGTCTTAAAACAGGAAGAGGAATATTGGAAAAATGATGGTTTGTGGAATGTTCAACCCCAAACAGTTATTAATCTTTTAGACTCGTCTGATTCAGAATGAAAGTATATAGCCCCCACAATGTTGGCCCCAATATTACCTTAAATTATTTCAACAAACGGTCCTTTTCAGGACCACACAACTATGAAAATTGGACATACAGGTATACCTTGATATTATTATCGTCCGTCCTCGAACTGAGCAGACAATAATTCTCCTGGTGTTTTGTTTTATCCAGTTATTTCCCCATTACGGCCACGCCTTTACCTAGTGAAAATTAATCATAGACCAGCAACTACGGTAATTTCTATTCTTTAGGGCTTCACAATTTACAATTGTGACAAACATCAAAGAAATATCGCCGCTTTAAGAAAACTGCAGCTGCAAGATATTTGTTAAATATACATTTAAAGGGTCTTTTGCATTCTAATAACATTTGGAAAATTTCAAAAGTATTTAACAAACGGTTAGAGAGTAATAGCGTTTTGAAGTTGGGCATATGTTTTGAAACGAGCTATAGCTAAAGTATCATCGAGACAGAGACGGTCTCACACCGACAACTCCTATACACAGCCAAACAAATAATAGACTCCAATATTAGAGAAGACTGGTTGAATGGATGGGTAATGGAAAAAATATGTTGAGATCTTTTCAAATGTATGTCAAGGCGAAATCCCTAAGACAACTTTGGAAGAAGATATCAACCCCCCCCCCCCTCCCCCCACGACAAAATCAAGAACCTTAAAAGAAGAGACCAAAACCCCACGACAACATCGACAACCTTAAAAGAAGAGACCAAAACCCTGCGACAACATCAACAACCTTAAAAGAAGAGACCAAAATTCCACAACATCAACAACCTTAAAAGAAGAGACCAAAACCCAACGATAACATCAACAACCTTAAAAGAAGGGACCAAAACCCCACGATAACATTAACAACCTTAAAAGAAGAGACCAAAATCCCACGATAACATTAACAACCTTAAAAGAAGAGACCAAAACCCCACGGCACCATTAACAACCTTAAAAGAAGAGACCATAACCCCACGATAACATTAACAACCTTAAAAGAAAAGACCAAAACCCCACGATAACATTAACAACATTAAAAGAAGAGACCAAAACCCCACGATAACATTAACAATCTTAAAAGAAGAGACCAAAACCCCACGGCACCATTAACAACCTTAAAAGAAGAGACCAAAACCCCACGATAACATTAACAACCTTAAAAGAAAAGACCAAAACCCCACGATAACATTAACAACATTAAAAGAAGAGACCAAAACCCAACGATAACATTAACAACCTTAAAAGAAGAGACCAAAACCCCACGATAACATTAACAATCTTAAAAGAAGAGACCAAAACCCCACGATAACATTAACAATCTTAAAAGAAGAGACCAAAACCCCACGATAACATTAACAACATTAAAAGAAGAGACCAAAACCCCACGATAACATTAACAATATTAAAAGAAGAGACCAAAACCCAACGATAACATTAACAACCTTAAAAGAAGAGACCAAAACCCCACGATAACATTAACAACCTTAAAAGAAAAGACCAAAACCCCACGATAACATTAACAACATTAAAAGAAGAGACCAAGACCCAACGATAACATTAACAACCTTAAAAGAAGAGACCAAAACCCCACGATAACATTAACAATCTTAAAAGAAGAGACCAAAACCCCACGATAACATTAACAATCTTAAAAGAAGAGACCAAAACCCCAGGATAACATTAACAACATTAAAAGAAGAGACCAAAACCCCACGATAACATTAACAACATTAAAAGAAGAGACCAAAACCCCACGATAACATTAACAATCTTAAAAGAAGAGACCAAAACCCCACGATAACATTAACAACCTTAAAAGAAGAGACCAAAACCACCCTTCTGAAATTGAGATCTGCTCATGCATCACTGAAGAATAATTTCAACAGAACACAACAAAACCAAATTCTAGAATGTCCAGTCTGTTCCCACATGAAAGAGTAGAGCATCACCTGTTTGACTGTCCAAGGCCCAGCGCTATCAGAGAAGGCATACTTCCCCAAAACCCTGATAATGGAGCCCCTTGTATGGGACTACATGGAAACTCAGACACACCTGCAGATATCATTACATGGCATTGGGCTGCAGGGCATCAGTTGACAGGCTGTTGGATCCATCGCAACAAAAACATAAACAGTCTTAGTTCATGGATGGAAAGGAAGACAGTTTCTAACGTTTTCAAACTCATTCATCATCAAGTACCGGGCCTACTGGCGTAGGTGATCATGCCTCTCCACAACTTTCGATCTCGGCAGTTATTTATCATTTCTGTTGTTGATCTTCTGCCAAGCCATTCTCTTAAGCTGTCTGTTATTTTTTCTCTTTACTACCCTCTATCTCTTCGTCCCTCAATTTTCCCAGTTGTTACAATATATTCCAGTTGTTCTGTTCTCATTACGAGGCCAAAAAATGATGATTGTTTCTTCCTAATATTGGAGATTAGTTCTCTTTTTGCTTTGAACTCTCTCAGAATATTTTCATTACTCTTCTTAGCTGTCCATGGTACTCTCAACATTCTTCTGTAAAACCACATTTCTACAGGCTCCAGTCATTTTCTTGTCTGTTGTCCTATTGTCCATGATTCGCATCCATATGTTAAGACTGGCTCTACATGGGAGCCGCGATAGCTTAGTGGTTAGTGAACTGGACTAACACGGACAAGGGGTAGGGTTCGATCCCAACCGACGGCTTCCGGGTTCACCCAGCCTTAAATGGGTGCCGGATTTTGTTCTGGGAAAGTAAAGCAGCACGGGCGTAATACTGACCACATTACCCCAAAAGTCATGTGCTGACGGTCTGTAAAATATAGGGTCACTAACACCATATTTCCCTATACGTCACTTTGTGTGACGTGGGTACTTTACTATTTTACTTACATAGTGGTGTTAGGTTGGGTAATAATACCTGCTCATTTGTGCTGTAAACAGTACAACCTGCGGCTGCCCTGATGCCTTGAAGAATTGATCGGGAGAGTAAAAGGCTAAGGGAGGGTACCCCGAAGTAAAACAACCCCACTGCCTTGTGGGTGAGACTTTTTTAGTCAAAGGCTAGCGGAGCCAACCGACGGAAGGCAACAGAAAATCACCGTCGTAATTTCTTTGTACAATCATGAATCGCCACAAAAAATGTTCTGAAAGAGGCAAAGCAGAAAGAGAGCTAATTTCCAATATTAGGCAGAAATAATCATCATTTTGTGGTATTGTAATGAGAAGAGAACAGCTGGAATATATTGTAACAACTTGGAAAGTTGAGGGACGAAGAGATAGAGGGAAGCAAAGAGAAAAGATAATAACTTGACATAAGGTCAACAACCGAAATGATAAATAACTGTCGAGATCGAAAGTTGTGGAGAGACATGATCACCTACGCCAGCAGGCCCAGTACTTGACAATGATGATGATTATGATATATTTAAAGAGGAAAAAATCAAGAGACAGACTCATAGTAAGATGCACAGAAGACATCAAATAAACACTACAACATCTTTAATTGGCAATGGTTGAAGCCGTCAAAAGTGTGAGAACCTGAGCCGTGTGCCTATCCCGACACCTGAGTGAGTACCCGAGGAAGAACAGTGTGAGAACCTGAGCCGTGTACCTATCCCGACACCTGAGTGAGTACCCGAGGAAGAACAGTGTGAGAACATTAGGAAATGAAAGAATTTCAAATGTGAACAAAAAAAATATATACAGACATCAATGATAAACACAAACCTCAAAGGGAATCAGTATTTCTCTTGTTTATGGCTTAATGATGACGTCATAGTAGCAGTAAAGAGATGTTAATCTAGCGCCACGGGGATTTGATGGCATGTATCAGTTTCCTTTCTTTCCTGGGTTCTTCTGGAAAGGTTGCAGCTTGTCCATCCTAGAAGTACTGCAATACTAGGTCTTCTATATCAACCGATCTCATCAATGCAATACTAGGTCTTCTAGATCAACGGATCTCATCAATGCAATACTAGGTCATCTATATCAACGGATCTCATCAATGCAATACTATGTCTTCTATATCAACGGATCTCATCACTGCAATACTAGGTCTTCTATATCAAGAGATCAAATCACTGCAATACTAAATCTTCTATATCAAGAGATCCCATCCCACCATTGCAATACTAAATCTTCTATATCAAGAGATCACATCTTTGCAATACTAAATCTTCTATATCAAGAGATTCCACCACTGCAATACTAAATTTTCTATATCAAGAGATCCCACTACTGCAATACTAAATCTTCTAAATCACGAGATCCCACCACTGCAATACTAAATCTTCTATATCAAGAGATTCCACCACTGCAATACTAAATCTTCTATATCAAGAGATCCCACCACTGCAATACTAAATCTTCTAAATCACGAGATCCCACCACTGCAATACTAAATCTTCTATATCAAGAGATTCCACCACTGCAATACTAAATCTTCTATATCAAGAGATTCCACCACTGCAATACTAAATCTTCTATATGAAGAGATCCCATCATTGCAATACTAAATCTTCTATATCAATGAATCTCATCACCGCAATACTAGGTCTTCTATATCAAGAGATCAAATCACTGCAATACTAAATCTTGTATATCAAGAGATCCCACCACTGCAATACTAAATCTTCTAAATCACGAGATCCACCACTGCAATACTAAATCTTCTATATCAAGAGATTCCACCACTGCAATACTAAATCTTCTATATGAAGAGATCCCATCATTGCAATACTAAATCTTCTATATCAATGAATCTCATCACTGCAATACTAGGTCTTCTATATCAAGAGATCAAATCACTGCAATACTAAATCTTCTATATCAAGAGATGCCATCATTGCAATACTAAATCTTCTATATCAATTAATCTCATCACTGCAATACTAGGTCTTCTATATCAAGAGATCCCACCACTGCAATACTAAATCTTCTATATCAAGAGATCCCACCACTGCAATACTAAATCTTCTATATCAAGAGATCCCATCATTGCAATACTAAATTTTCTATATCAAGAGATTCCACCACTGCAATCCTAGGTCTTCTATATCAAGAGATCCCATCATTGCAATACTAAATTTTCTATATCATGAGTTCGCATCATTGCAATACTAGGTCTTCTATATCAGCATACCTAACCAATATGAGAACTCCAACAAAGCCCACTTTTTCAGCTTGTCCTTTTTTATGCAGATTATAGTTGGGTATCCCATCTTGATGGTACTATAAGCTCTTGTTCAGCTTTGAGTCACTGTCCCACAAGAGTTGAATAGAAGAACAATGTAGAACACATAATGATAATCAGTGAGCAGTGATGTAAGAAGGTGAGAATCGCCTGTGTAAAGAGAAGTTACCTGAAGCTTACTGCAGCCACACGAATTTGGTCGGGATCAATGTTCAAAAGTTGAATGACGTCGACAATAAACTCCAGCTGTTTCTCGAAGTCTTGGTTGGATATGCTGGTAGACACGTCAAACACAAACACCACATCTGCTAATTGTCTTGGACAATCTGGGATTTACATCAGCAGGGAAAAAAATGTAGTAATAATAATAGTAATAGTAATAATAATAATAATAATAGTAATAATAGTAATAATAATAATAATAGTAATAATAGTAATAAAAGTAATAATAGTAATAATAATAGTAATAATAGTAATAATAGTAATAATAATAGTAATAATAATAATAATAGTAATAATAGTAATAATAGTAATATATATATGGCCCTTTTCGTCTTGTCAGACGGTCTAGTGGAGGCTATTGCGTATTTTTTTTGAGGTATTGTTTTTGCCGAACAGCTTCTCTCGTGGCTAATTCTACCAATGTTTGACAAACACACGCGGTCACATAAAGAACAAGTCAGGCTGGCTGGTCCACAGGGTTTACCATCCTTTTTCATGAGTCTCTTCTCTTCTAAGTCCTGTCTTAGCACAGTCTCAAATGTTGTTATACCGTTCCTTATACATGCTCTCCATGATGTGCGATCACTTGCCAGATGTTGCCAGTCGTTTTCACAGATGGAGAAGTCTTTCAGAGATGATTTGCAGATATCTCTATATCGTAGTTTAGGTCTGCCGATTTGTCGTTTTCCGTGTTTTAGCTCACCATATAGTATTTGCCTAGGAATGCGTTTTTCTTCCATCCGTTGGACATGCCCCAGCCATCTTAGCCTTCGACTTCTGAGCATCGACATGATTGTTAGGGTCTTAGCACGTTGAAGGACAGTTATGTTGGTTATTTTGTCTTGCCATTTGATGTGCATTATTTAATAATAGTAATAATAATAGTAATAATAGTAATAATAGTAATAATAGTAATAATAATAATAATAGTAATAATAATAGTAATAGTAATAGTAATAATAGTAATAATAGTAATAATAGTAATAAAAGTAATAATAGTAATAATAATAATAATAATAATAATAATAGTAATAATAGTAATAATAGTAATAATAGTAATAATAGTAATAATAGCAATAATAATAATAGTAATAATAGTAATAATAATAATAATAGTAATAATAATAATAATAGTAATAATAGTAGTAATAATAATAGTAATAATAGTAATAATAATAATAATAATAGTAATAATAATAATAGTAATCATCATCATCACCATCGTGTGCCTTCTCCGCAACGAAGGTTGGCTACCTTGGATTGCTATTCTACTCTGTCTCTTGCTTGATGGTGCAGGCTGACATAGATTGACTTGTCCATCTTTTGATGTTGTCCATGTTAGTCTTGGTCTGCCTTTGCCTCTTTTACCTTGTATTTTTCCTTCCAATATTACTTTTAGTAGGCTGTTGTGTCTTTTAACATGCCCCAAAAATTTCATTTGTCTTGTCTTAATTGTGTTTAGTAGTTCTCTTTTTATTTTCAGTTGTTTATTATAGTAATAATAATAGTAATAATAGTAATAATAATAATAATAATAGTAATAATAGTAATAGTAATAATAATAATAGTAATAATAAAATAATAGTAATAATAATAATAGTAATAATAGTAATAATAGTAATAATAATAATAATAATAATAATAATAATAGTAATAATAATAATAGTAATAATAATAATAATAATAGTAATAATAATAATAAAAATAATAATAATAGTAATAATAATAATAATAATAATAATAATAATAATAATAATAATAATAGTAATAGTAATAATAATAATAGTAATAATAATAATAGTAATAATAAGTACAAAAAAGTGAACAAGTAAAGTACTTCCCTCACACCAAGTGGCGTATAGGAAATATGGTGTTAGTGACCATAAATTTTACAGACCTTCAGCGCATGATTTTTGGGGTAATGTGGTCGGTATTACGCCCGTGCCTCTTTATTTTCCCAGAAAAAAAAATCCGGTACCCATTAAAGGCTGGGTAAACCCGGAAGCCGTCGGTTGGGATCGAACCCTACCTCTTGTCCTTTGTAGTCCAGTTCACTAACCACTGAGCTATCGCGACTCTCAATAGTAATAATAGTAATTTTTATTTATTTATTTATTTTTTCTTTTTGCGCTCACCATTTTTTTACCTCTGACGAAGTCCCTAGAGACTAGGAATTGAATTTTGCGTGTTAATCTGTTTTTCACTGGCAGCCGTGTTCACAGGGGTCCCACAGTGGTCCCTTGTCGCACAGGCAGATAACTCCGTATTCGGAGGTACTCATATTTTTTACGTCCATGAGTAATTGACGTTTCAAGCCGGGCCTCGCTGCTGAGACCAGGGGTGGTTGCCGCAGAGAGAAATTATAAATAAAAATTCCATAATAATAATCAACAACAGGTAGTCTTTCCTTAAGAGAATGGTTCTTACAATCTTTGCTGTCTCAGTAAGTAAAGCCTGTCTATGGAGTCCTTTATGTCTTTGCCCCATATCTTCAAAGTTATTTCTCTTGGGAAATAGTGAAATAGAGATACAGGAGTGTGGGAAATATTGAAATAGAGATATGGGAGAGTGGGAAATATTGAAATAGAGATATGGGAGAGTGGGGAATAATGAAATAGAGATATGGGAGAGTGGGAAATAATGAAATAGAGATATGGGAGAGTGGGAAATATTGAAATAGAGATATGGGAGAGTGGGAAATATTGAAATAGAGATATGGGAGAGTGGGAAATATTGAAATAGAGATATGGGAGATTGGGAAATATTGAAATAGAGATATGGGAGAGTGAGAAATAGTGAAATAGAGATATGGGAGAGTGGGAAATATTGAAATAGAGATATGGGAGAGTGAGAAATGTTGAAATAGAGATATGGGAGAGTGGGAAATATTGAAATAGAGATATGGGAGAGTGGGAAATAGTGAAATAGAGATATGGGAGAGTGGGAAATATTGAAATAGAGATATGGGAGAGTGGGAAATATTGAAATAGAGATATGGGAAGTGGAAAATAGTGAAATAGAGATATGGGAGAGTGAGAAATAGTGAAATAGAGATATGAGAGAGTGAGAAATAGTGAAATAGAGATATAGGAGAGTGTAAAACAATGAAATAGAGATATAGGCGAGTGAGGAATAGTGAAATAGAGAAATGGGGCAGTGGGAAATAGTGAAATAGCGATATAGGAGAGTGTGGAATAGTGAAATAGAGATATAGGAGAATGAGGAATAGTGGAATAGATATCTAGGAAAGATAAGAATTGTGAAATATGGTAGATGGATGGGAGAGAGAGAAACAGATATAGAAGAGTGAGGTATAGTGAAATAAAGATTAAAGAGCGTGATGAATATATAATTTAGAGATATAGGAAATTGAGGAATGGTGAAATAGAGATTATCGATAGTTTGGAATAATGAGTGGAGGTATACAAAAACAGGAGAAAGTGAGGGGGTGAGATAGAGATATAGAGAAAAACATAAGAAAAAAAGAAGAGTGGATTGAACATAGAATGAAAGGCGGTAACAGAAAAATAAACGCCAAGAGAGACTTAGGGGGAGATAAAGGAGATATAGAGAGATGAGGATATTGTTGTTGTTGTTGCGTTTGCCAACTTTCAACTCTGACGAAGACTAGGGACTGAATTTTGCGTATTAATCCATTTTTCCCTGGCAGCCGTGTGCACAGGGGACCTCGCCGCACAGGCAGATAACTCCGACTTCGGAGGTACTCATGTTTTTTTTCCGTCGATGAGTAACGGACGTTTCAAGCCGGGCCTCGCTGCTGAGACCAGGGGTGGTTGCCGCAAAGAGAAATCATAAATAAAAATACCAACCGGTGGAGCCGGGATTTGAACCCACAACCTCTCTGTCTCGAGGCCGGCGTCCTGCCTCGAGACCAACCAGTCCCCCATGGACCTGGAAACTGCAACAAAGAACACTTTAGATGAGGATTTAATGGAAAAAGAAGAAACTGGGGAAAAGACCTGGGGACATAAGATGAGTAGAGATATAAAGAATGGAGGGGAGAAAGAGATTTCAGGGATAGGATGGAGGGATGGGTGATGAGACGAAGATATATAGGGAAAAGCTGGGAGAAGATACATGGAGAAGAATGAAGATAATTGTATAACAAAGAGGATAATATATAGACAAAAGGTGAGTCGGCAACCCTGACTCCTTACGGCTTTCTCCGGGTTGCCTCATACGTCTCTTAGACAGAGAGCCGTTTTTTTTTCCTGGATGGCGGATTTACTTGTATTCTTTTCTTTGACTTGTCCATGTTTGTGAAGTTTTTTTTCGGCTATGTTTTTTTTACAGTACAGAATAGCCAGTCCCATGCCCAACCCTCCTTAGTCGCCTCTTACGTACATTCATGGTAGGGAACAGTGCCACTATTCTTTACTCCTCTTTCGGGCCCCGGCAGCGCACGGGCGAGAATATATATATATATATATATATATATATATATATATATATATATATATATATATATATATAAAATGTAAAAGAGAGTGATAGTGTAAGGATAATAGACAGAAAAGGAGATAGGAGGAAAAAGAAAAATAATAAAAGAATATGAGGGAAAAATAGTTTTGAAGAGAGAGCCAGTGGAGGAAAAAGCAGAAAGAGATAGAAAGAGAAGATATATTTTGAAAGAGAGAAAGAAGGAAAATAAATCATTAAGAAATATTGGCATTAAAAGAGTTGATTGAAGGGGGATATGAAGGTGAGAATGTAGCCAGGCACCAGATGGCAGAGGTAACTTACTCATTTTTGGTTTTGTCTGATTAATTTCTTGGGTGACAGCTGGAGCTGAGCGGACAAGAGATAAAGTAAACAGCGGATATTTCATTTCCATCCATCCGTCCGTCCGTCCGTTCGTCCATCCGTCCGTCCGTCTATCCATCAATCCATCCACCCACCCATCCATCCATCCATCCATCCATCCATCCATCCATCCATCCATCCATCCACCCACCCACCCATCCATCCATCCATCCATCCATCTTTCGTTCACCGGAAGTACTGCCGATACCTGCAATACCATCTCTTGTATAAATGTTATTGTTTTGTGAAGTTCATGAAGAGATCCATATAATTTTGCCTGTAGTTTTGTATATGTAGACCAATGGCATTTCCCTGATCTACTATATTAAATTGAGTTATTGAGTTATTTGCGGGTCATCATCATTGCACACCGAACATGTCCTTAAGTGCTCAGGTCCCCTGACTGCTCAGCAAGTTCCGCAGTGTCCAGCGACTGACGACTCCAGTTCTGTATTGGTTGATAAATTTTATTACACACCCACTAAGTTTCTCGTTTGTGGCTGTGCCCATCTTAACTCCCATCTCTTTCATCCGAAGGAGTGATGTGGATTCATTGTTGTCGAATTCCCGTGCCCTTCCCACATCTCGGAGGGTATTGATGATGTCCGCCCGATCCATTGGTTGACCATCTTCAACAACAGCACAGCTAGCCAACTGTCCACTCTTTTATTTCCCCGTACTTCCGCATGTCCATGGACATAGATAAAGGTGACCTTACGTATTTTTGACTTCTGCAATGACTCTACCCATTGTCTGCCTACAGATCCCGCCTCCACTTTTCTTATTATCCTCATCGAATTACTCAGTATACAGGCATGGGTGTAGACTTGTGACTCTAACCAGTGGAATGCCCTGGTCACTGCCATCACCTCCATCGTCACGCTACTCATTATTCAATAAAGTCTTGAAGTATGTATTCAGCCATCTGGGACGCCTGTCTACTATATGTGGCTGGAGTGACATTCTGGAATTGTGTGTACATGTGGCTGGAGTGTCAGTCTTGAATTGTGTGTACATGTGGCTGGAGTGACAGTCTTGAATTGTGTGTACATGTTCCTGAAGTGACAGTCTTGAATTGTGTGTACATGTGCCTGAAGTGTCAGTCTTGAATTGTGTGTACATGTGCCTGAAGTGTCAGTCTTGAATTGTGTGTACATGTGCCTGAAGTGTCAGTCTGGAATTTTGTGTACATGTGCCTGAAGTGTCAGTCTGGAATTTTGTGTACATGTGCCTGAAGTGTCAGTCTGGAATTTTGTGTACATGTGCCTGGAGTGTCAGTCTTGAATTGTGTGTACATGTGGCTGAAGTGACAGTCTTGAATTGTGTGTACATGTGGTAAGTGCTTTTTTTCTAGAAAGAAATATACCGATACTCACCTTGAAGATGTTATATCTACTTCTACACTTTTAACATATCTCTCATATACCCTTGTCGTTTCAAGATCACTTCTTGTTTTGGGTATCAACCACAGAATAACGTTCTAGGAGCAGACCTATTCACCATTGCTAGAGCTGAACTTACATTATATATTATAATATAATAATAGCTGGCGTAGGTGATCATGCATCTCCACAACATTTTGATCTCGACAATTTATTTATCATTTCTGTTGTTGACTTTCTGCCAAGCCATTCTTTTAAGCTGTCTGGTATTTTTTTCCTCTTTACTTCCCTCAATCTCTTCGTCCCTCATGTTGTACATCTACCATCTGAGGTTAACAAAGTTCGCAAATATTCTAATTCATTTACCTGTTTTAATATTGTTCCACTTGTCTTTATTTTACACTGAGGTGATGTCTTTGTCTTTGTTGTTACCATTACTTTTATCTTTTTGCTACTAAGGCTCTGAGTCCTTATATATATTATAGTGGTTGTTATTTACCGTGAATATTTGACAGCAACTTCCACACTTTCAACAGATTCTCTGATATACCCTCATCGTCTCTAGATCGCTTCTTGTTTTGGGTATAAACCACAGAATGACGACTTCGGACTAGCCATGAATCCATATATTTACTAGGGATAAATTTGGTGCGGTCAGGACTCACTATCCTGTTGAACATCAGTGCAGAGGTTGTCCGTACAAGCAGAGATCACTTTGTGATAAAGCTACTATAAGGTTCCTCTGTGGGTCTGGGAATGTATTTTCTTGAAGATATTCACAAAAACCACGAACTGATTCTCTCTCATTTCAGCGGAATTTGTGTGCTAACTTTCTTATACGAGCTTCATCAAATTCCAGAAACATTGCCAGGATTTTCTGGCCAGTAAAAAAAAGTAAAGTACCCTGGTGTTAGTGACCCTATATTTTACAGACCTTTGGCACATGATTTTTGGGGTAATGTGGTCAGTATTACGCCCGTGCTGCTTTACTTTCCCAGAAAAAAAATCCAGTACCCATTTAAGGCTGGGTGAACCCGGAAGCCGTCGGTTGGGATCGAACCCTACCCCTTGACCGTGGTAGTCCAGTTCACTAACCACTGAGCTATCGCGGCTCCCTTTCTGGCCAGTACTTAGAATATAAAAAACTTGGTATGTTCAGGCAAATCAGCATCATTTCGTTCAAGTAGATTTCCAACAGTTTCCTTCAAACTTTTATATATATATATATATATATATATATAAAAAAACACGAGAACTTATTGCAGGACCCTGCATTTATCATTTGTATGGAGTTCAGTCCCTTTAAACTTGAAGTTCTGGCTTTGAAGAGACATACTGTAGTATGGACAAGGATTCTCAATTCTTTCTTCAACAAATTTAACTGTATTCTTTTTCTTTATGTCTACTTTCTACAAGTTCTTAAATGTTATTTAGAACCAATCTTAACATATGGATGTGAATCACGGACAATGGGACAACAGACAAAAAATCACTGGAGTCTGCAGAAATGTGGTTTCACAGAAAAATGTTCAGAATACCACGGACAGCTAAGAAGAGTAATGAAAACGTTATGAAAGAGGTCGAAGCAAAAAGAGAGCTAATTTCCAATATTAGGAAGAAACAATCATCATTTTTTGGCCATGTAATGAGAAGGGAACAACTGGAATATATTGTAACAACTGGAAAAATTGAGGGACGAAGAGATAGAGGGAAGCAAAGAGAAAAGATACCAGACAGCTTAAAAGAATGGCTTGGCAGAAGGTCAACAACAGAAATGATAAATAACTGTTGAGATTGAAAGTTGTGGAGAGACATGATCACCTACGCCAGCAGGCCCGATACTTGATGATGATGACTTTTTACAAGTCAACATTTCTTTCTTGAAAATCCAGACTTAGTTCGCTAAGTTCTTGGAGAGAGTCGCACACATGGTCCAAATCAAGAACAAACTTGCATGACGTAATGTAATGTTTTGTTTTAAAGGCCCTCGGAGACAGCGATCTGCCTTGTTGCATTGATGTTGTCTTCTTTTGATTTATGAAAGCGATGGAATTATAATATAAATAAAAAGGTGCCGGCACAACATATCATTGAGTACCGACATAAAAAAGCACTGTACATGACTTGCTACTATCAAATCAATTGTGTCCTAGTCTAAGGCGGTTAATGTAACTGATAAATCTGGTTCTTATAGAATAGTAGCAAGAATTTAACAGAAAGAAAAGAAAACAAACGACGAAGTCTTAAAACAACTAAAAATGAAAAGAGAACTACTAAACACAGTTCAAACAAGACAAATGCGATTTTTGGACCATGTTAAAAGACACAACAGCCTACTAAAAGTAATCTTGAAGGGGAAAATACAAGGTAAAAGAGTTTGAGGCAGACCAAGACTAACATGGACGAGTAACATCAAATGATGGACGAACCAGCCTATGACAACCTGCACCATCAAAGCAAGAGACAGAGCAGAATGACGCTCCATAGTAGCCAAACATTGCTGCTGAGATGGCACTCAATTAATGAATGAATGGTAAAAGAAAATCATCATCATCATCTATTGCCATCTCCGCAACGAAGGTTGGCTATCATGGAGCGCCATTAGAGAAGAAAGATGGAAGCAGAGATGAAGATAATGGAGAAGACATGGAATGAACTTAAAAGAATGACAAGAAACAGAATGGCTTGGAAAGTGTTTGTTGAAGACCTATGCTCCACAAGGAGCTGAAAAGGTAGAAGAAAAAGAAGAAGGTACGCCTGGTGGTACATAAAAGATATTGTTCGGCGTATTCGTGCACAAAACTCCGTATTTCATCTATTTTAACCCTCCAAGTTTTAAAATATCGTGGTCATTCCACTAAAATGTTGTTTTTTATCTGTCGGACACGGAAACACCACAGCTGACTAAACCGAAAGATGTATCTTATAAAACTAAGGCTAATATTTAAAGGTGGCGAACTAAATTTGCCAAAATACTATCTCGGGCTAACCTGAGTGCCAGCAATGATTTTTTTTTTGGGATCTGGGTTTGAGTTCTTTAAACTTTTTCAATGACACTTCCACATAACAACTACAGTAACCCTGATCTTGTTTGTTAAATAATTTGCAATGAGACTTTATTGCGGAAAAAACTTTGACAATCGTTTGTTATTTACCGGGTTAATAGATAACTCTCATGTAATTTTGCAGTGTGGATGTCCGTACTAGAGACACCCGTGGTAATGGTATATATTCCATTTATTCTATCCCAGCCATCTACACGCATTTTGCTGGGAACTAACTATATTTCCCGCCTTTGAACTGTGTTTTTAAAGAAATTTTTCAATGGGAAGCCACCCGATCTAAATACTAGTGGCACTGATGGATGAAATAATTCACCTTAATCTGTCTGTATTCATCCTCGGCTTTTGCTTATGGTCGCACAATTTAGTGGGATTATTTTGTATCACTGCCCATAAACAAAGGGCGTTAATGCAATAGCATTTAATGCACCTTCCCACTTTCTTCTAATCTCTTTTAATGAAAGGCTTCCCTTTTTAGTGATAATTATGGAATATAATAGATGGACCAAACACGATGATTTAACTAATAATGTTATACGGGTCCGCCTCTCCCGTAGAGCAAAGTGAAAAAGCTATATTCTCTATAGGAGAGTAGTAAAAAGATATATGAAAGTTATCCCTGTTACCAAGATTGCGTCCTTAAACATATCATTTCTTAGAGTGGCTTGGAGCTAGCATGATGGTCAAACGCTAATAAAAATGGAACGACGTGCTTGGTGTTGTGCCATATTTGGAAATCTAGAAGAGTTATCATTTTTATTCGTTAACTATATATTTTGACACATCGTCTACTTTGCATCTAAAACGTTACAATTCTTAAGATTCGAAAAGAAAGCAAAATGAGGTAGTAGACACGACTCAGTCAGTTTGTTAAAATATTGTATATACTGGTAACAATATCTCCCTTTGTCTCAGTAATCTGAGATATGCTGCTAAAGATTTACGCTGTTAAAAATTAACTACAGCTAAACCCCTTCACTGAAAGATTGACAAAATGTAAAATTTTCAAAATTTTGGTATCGAGACACATAAAATTATTATTTCGCTTTACTAAAAATGCCATCAGAGTCGTCTAAATCATTGTCTCTGTTTTCAGTTGCGGCATTATCTAGATGTCTGACAGAGAAGGTTTTATTAAATTTGAATCATATTTTACCTGAATTAAAAATTAAAATGGGGAACTGTTTCGAATAATCGTCTAGGCTTAGTCTTAAGTCGGGGCTCTAGTTAGCTTGGATATTGTGAATATACGTCCTTAAACATAAATTGTAATGTCGTATAAGCTGCTCTTGAAATGTCGTCCACATACCTAACCATTCTATCGATCATTTTCTGCGATTCTCTATCGTTAACTAAATACTGTTTTTCTGAACTCCGAAACGTTGGAAGCTACATAAACGGATAAAGGGACATTTCGAGAGAAAAGGTTCGTCAACCCGTAATAGCCAAAAAACATAGACTTCAAAATATTTGACTAGACAAAGTAAAGAAATAGAGATATTAACTTCATCTTTGCTTACAATAAGGACACAAACCACAAACTTCATAATAATTGACTAGACAAAGTAAACAAACAGAGATGTTAACTTCATCTTTGCTTACAATGAGGACACAAACCACAAATTTCATAATAATTGACTAGACAGAGTAAAGAAATAGAGATGTTAACTTCATCTTTGCTTACAATGGGGACATAAAACACAAACTTCATAATAATTGACTAGACAAAGTAAAGAAATGGAGATGTTAACTTCATCTTTGCTTACAATGAGGACACAAACCACAAACTTCATAATAATTTACTAGACAAAGTAAACAAATAGAGATGTTAACTTCATCTTTGCTTACAATGGGGACACAGACCACAAACTTCATAATAATTGACTTGACAAAACAAGCAAATAGAGATGTTAACTTCATTTTTGCTTACAATGGGGACACAAACCAGGAAGTGACAGTCACGGGACAATCCCCATAATATAAAAAAGAGGCCCACAGTTTGTCATAACCTTTGTCGTAACCTTTGTCATAACCTTTGTCATAACTTTTGCTATAACCTTTGTCAAAACCTTTGTCATAACCTTTGTCAAAACCTTTGTCGTAACCTTTGTCGTAACCTTTGTAGTAAACTTTATCATAACCTTTGTAGTAACCGTTTTCGTAACCTTTGTTATAACCTTTGTCGTAACCTTTGTCGTAACCTTTGTCGTAACCTTTTTCGTAACCTTTGTCATAACCTTTGTCGTAACCTTTGCCATAAACCTTTGTTGTAACATTTGTCATAACCTTTGTCATAACCTTTGCCATAACCTTTGTCATAACCTTTGTTGTAACCTTTGTTGTAACCTTTGTAGTAGCCTTTATTGTAACATTTGTCATAACCTTTGTTGTTACCTTCGTCGTAACCTTTGTAGTAACCTTGATCGTAACCTTTGTAGTAACCTTTATTGTAACCTTTGTCATAACCTTTGTTGTAACCTTTGTTGTAACTTTTGTAGTAACCTTTATCGTAACCTTGCTGTAACCTTTGTTGTAACCTTTGTCATAACCTTCGTCGTAACCTTTGCCATAACTGCCTGCAAAGTTAGAAAAAGAAACCACATAAGTTTATAAATAAGAGAAGCACCATCCCATGTGGCGTGACCCGACGGTTATTCCACTGTAAACACTCACCTTTACAAGCCTCTTCTGCGACGAAAGCCTGGATGTTTTTCAGTTCTGGAAATGTGACCACAGTAAAAAAATACTTCTCTCTTGGTTTACTAGCTAAGTCTACAAGTTGGGATTCCAGCATTCTAAGACAAAAATATAAAGTTATTACAACACCGGTGTCGATAGTCGCTACATGTTGATGGATATTCTCCTGAGGAGATCTGAGCACTTATGGGCTTGTCCGATGTGCAACGAAAATGACATGTTGATTAAACTAGACTAAATTAAGTTGTTACAATTAGTTGCATCATCATCATAATAATCATCGTATCCGCATTATGACATTAGGTGTTAAGTCTTGCCACAGTTATCTATTCTATTCTATTCATTTCTATTCTATTCTATTCTATTCTATTCTATTATATTCTATTCTATTCTATTCTATTCTATTTTATTATGTTTATAATTAAAGTCTGAGTATCACCTTATGGTTCCCCACCGCACGCCTCAGGGTGTCATGTAGCGTGTTCAGACGGATTGCTTCATGAAGCGTGTTCAGACGGATTGCTTCATGAAGCGTGTTCAGACTGATTGCTTTATGTAGCGTGTTAAGACTGATTGCTTTATGTAGCGTGTTAAGACTGATTGTTTCATGGGGCGTGTTCAGAATGATTGCTTCAAGAAGGTGTTGATTATAAATAAATCTGCCAGTTCATCGGAGGACTCCTGTTCAGGGAAGAACGATACCTCGGTGGTTAGTGAACTGGACTACAAAGGACAAGAGGTAGGGTTCGATCCGACCGACGGGGCTCCGGTTCACCCAGCCTTTAATGGGTACCGGATGTTTTTTTCTGGGAAAGTAAAGAGGCACGGGCGTAATACCGATCGCATTACCCCAAAAATAATGTGCTGAAGGTCTGTAAAATGTATGGTCACTAACACCATATTCCCTATAGGACACATGGTGTGATGGGGGCACTTTACTCTTTTTTTCTCCTGTTCGACCAGACCTCTTTTCCGCCTCTAGAATCATCACTCTCTAAATATAAGCGTCATTGTCACATCCATCCTCCCCCACTGCTCTTAATGAATGTAAAACAAACTTTGTCAATGTCACGGTGACCTGTCCTTGGACTGTTATCAACCGAACAACCAAATGAGCAAGTGGTGTGTTTGCATATTGACATTTTTATATTTTTATATGTTGAAGTATCTCGATACTTTTTATGTTCACAGTTCTGAAGCCAAAAAATAATAATTGCCACATTACTCAGTGACTACACACTGCTCCAAGACGCTTTAAATTTTACAGACCTTCAGCACATGATATTTGGGGTAATGTGGTCGGTATTACGCTCGTGCCGCTTTACTTTCCCAGAAAAAATCCGGTACCCATTTAATGCAGGATGAACCCGGAAGCCGTCGATTGGGATCCAATCCGACCTTTTGTCCTTTGTAGTCCAGTTCACTAACCAATGAACTATCGCGGCTCCCCAGGGCTATAACATTAAGTTGCAATCAAAAGGGTTATTCCTTCTTGTATCTTTGCGTCTCCGTGATATGCTTGAATCACAAGAAAATTGTCTACCAGTCTCCATGTTTCTCTTCGTTTAGATTCCTTACCAATCACGGAGAAAAATGTTCCATCAACAGCCTACGGAGTTTAGGAGTTATTGATTTATTCAGTTATTGAGTTATTGACTTATTTGCTGGTCATCATCATTACACTCCGAACATGTCCATAGGTGCTCAGATCCCCTCCTCAGTTATTGAGTTTTTTGCTGGTCATCATCATTACACTCTGAACATGTCCATAGGTGCTCAGATTCCCTCCTCAGTTATTGAGTTATTAGCGGGTCATCATCATTACACTACGAACATGTCCGTAGGCGCTCAGATCCCCTCCTCAGCAAGTCCCGCATTGTCCAGCGACCGACGACTCCAGTTCTGTATTGGTTGATAGGTCTTCTTACACACCAACTGTGTGGTACCTCGGAGGTGGGCGTGCCGTGCGGCTAAAACCACTGTTCCGCTAGCTGAAAAGCCGGCGTACGGTGTTCGAAGCCCGCGGTAGACAGAAAGGATTTTTTTCTATCGGGGGTGAAATAAAAATCCTGAGTCTCACACGTCGTGGCGACTGCTTTGACAAAGTGGCCTTTATCCCTCGCGTTCTATCGTTGCCCCCCGACATACACCAGCAATGGTACTATGTGACGTAAAGATAGTAGTACACACCCACTAAGTTTCTCGTTTCTGGCTGTGACCATCTTAACTCCCATGTCTTTTATCCGAAGGAGTGACGTGGACTTATGGCTGTCGAAGTCATGTGTCCTTCCCACTTCCCAAATATGTTATTTCCAAGTGATACATAAAGAGAAAAGAGTTTATGAATTGTATACTTGTGTTTATATTTTTGTAAGTGAGTTCAATACTTGTGCTAGAAAAATAAAATACACATACCTCTTCTATTATAAATTAGAAGTGATTAGAAGAATGTGTATGTGAAATTTCAAAAACGTATGTGGTTAAATATGATTATGGCACTACAGAAACTCAGATTTGCCAATCTCTGATCTTTTTATCACGTTAATCTTATTTTCTTTCCTTCCTCATCTGCCTTTTAGCGTCGAGGGGGTAACGTTAATTAACGGCTAAAATATCGTTCATTAAAAATCATCGTTGACTTGAGCAACAAACTTTACGTTCTGATAACAAGGGTCCGAGTTCGACCCCCATAACTGGCGGATTTTTTTTTTCTGACTGACAAGGCTCCGGGGTTTATACAGCCTCTAAAAATTGGTAGCTGTGACTTTTTTTTTCTTAGATGTAAAGGCGACCTGGGATGATACCGACCACTTCACCCAAAAAATGTGTCGTGATCATAGAAAAATATGATCACTAACACCATATTCCCCAAATGCCTAGCAAGGCAGGGGAGGGAACCTTTGCTTTACTTATTATATTAATGTCTCAAAGAAATTCCTGGAATGGAAAGCGAATGGTAAAAGGAAAAGAAGCCAACCTAGAGAAACGCTTAAACAACACTGAGGTCAAGAGCAATGACAGTAGGCATCGGCTCCCATTTGCGAGGTTGAGAGGCTTTCCCAGAACAGGCTTGTGTGGCGAGTTACAATGCTGGCCACGTTTAAGGTCTGACACCTGATAGCACAGACCGTCACGTAAAGAGAGCATAGCATCCCTGCCGTCTTCGGCTAGAAAGGACAATAGATGAATCATCATCATCATGTACCATACCGGTTGACGTAGGCGATCATGTCCTTCCACAATCTTCTATCAACAGTGCATCGTATCAGTTCTGTTGTTAACTGATTTCCATGACATGACACCAAAAAAAAAAAAAAAAAGTAAAGTACCCCCGTCACGTCACAGAGATGAGGTGTCTAAGAAAAGTGCTTGGAGTGACCAGAAGAGGCAAAATCAGAAAAGATATATGAGAAAGAGTAGGCATTGAATCTGTCCTAAGCTACATACAGAAACAACAAATAAACTGGTTTGCCCATCTATAAAGAATGACCCTTGATTCCTTACCACATAAAGGTAAAGTAAAGTACCCCCGTCACGCCAAGTGGCGTATAGGGATTATGGTGTTAGTGACCCGTCACGCCAAGTGGCGTATAGGGAATATGGTGTTAGTGGCCATACATTTTACAGACCTTCGGCACATGATTTGTTGGGGTAATGTGGTCGGTATTACGCCCGTGTCGCTTTACTTTCTCAGAAAAAAATCCGGTACCCATTAAAGGCTGGGTGAACCGGAGGCCGTTGGTTGTGATCGAACCCTACCTGTTGTCCTTTGTAGTCCAATTCACTAACCACTGAGCTATCGCGGCTGAGATGACACCAAGCTATCCATTATTTTCTCTCATAGCGATCTCTCTTTCCTTTTATTTTGCCAGTTGTAACCAAGTATTCCAACTTTCATCTTCTCATGATGTGCCCGAAAAATGTTGATTGTTTCTTTCTGATGTTTTTTGTTTAGGAAATAGATGAATATATTACAATCATATATTTAATATATGAGATTGTGTCGATGTCAATGTATCGAACCATTCAAAACAAAATACTTTCATCAACATCATCATCATCGAGTGCCGACTCCGCATCGAAGGTTGGCTATAATGGAGCGCCATTTCGCTCTGTCTCTTGCTTTGATGGTGCAGGTTGCATAGGCTGTCTTATCCATCTTTTGATGTAACTCGTCCGTGTTAGTTTTGGTCTGCCTCTGCCTCTATTACCTTGTATTTTCCCTACCAATATTTTTTTTAGTAGGCTGTTGTGTCTTTTAACATGGCCCAAAAATTGCATTTGTCCTGTTCTAGTTGTGTTTAGTAGTTCTCTTTTCATTTTTATTTGTTTTAAAACTTCATAGTTTGTTCTCTTTTCTTTCCATCCAATTCTACCTACTGTTATATAAATCCACATTTCAAAGGCTTCAATTTTTCTGTTCAGTTTTCTTGTCTAATGTCCATGTTTCTGCACCATATAGGAATATTTTTAAAAAAATAGCAAAATGTTATATCTTCTCAATATTCCTGCTAAAATATGCCTGCTAAAATATGCTTCCTACAATATGCCTGCTAAAATATGCCTGCTAAAATATGCCTGCTCAAATATACCTGCTAAAATATGCCTACTCAAATATACCTGCTACAATATGCCTGCTAAAATATGCCTGCTACAATATGCCTGCTAAAATATGCCTGCTAAAATATGCCTGCTACAATATGCCTGCTAAAATATGCCTGCTAAAATATACCTGCTAAAATATGCCTGCTCAAATATACCTGCTAAAATATGCCTACTCAAATATACCTGCGAAAAAATGCCTGCTAACATATACCTGCTAAATATGCCTGCTAAAATATTCCTGCTAAAATATTCCTGCTAAAATATGCCTGCTAAAATATGCCTGCTCAAATATACCTGCTCAAATATGCCTGCTCAAATATACCTGCTAAAATATGCCTGCTAAAATATACCTGCTAAAATAAGCCTGCTAAAATATTCCTGCTAAAATTTGCCTGCTCAAATATTCCAGCTAAAATATGCCTGCTAAAATATGTCTGCTAAAATATGTCTGCTAAAATATGTCTGCTAAAATATGTCTGCTAAAATATGTCTGCTAAAATGATTTTAAAATCCTTATGATACCTTGGAAAATGAATAAGTGCAACGAAGACATAATAAATGACTTTAACATTAAATATAGAGCCGCTATAGCTCAGTGGTTAGTGAACTGGACTACCACGGACAAGGGGTAGGGTTCGATCCCAACCGACGGCTTCCGGGTTCACCCAGCCTTAAATGGGTACCGGATTTTTTTCTGGGAAAGTAAAGCAGCACGGGCGTAATACTGACCACATTACCCCAAAAATCATGTGCTGAAGGTCTGTAAAATATAGGGTCACTAATACCATATTTCCCTATACGCCACTTGGCGTGACGGGGGTACTTTACTTTACTTTTTTACATTAAACATAATTTGCTTATAAGCACCATTATATAGATAAAATTGGAGAAGAAAAAAAAACTATTGCCCCGTTAAATGACACAGCGGGCTGGAAAGAATAATAATGGAAGGCATGGTTCTTGGGTGACGCATCAAAGGCAGACAAAGAAGATGTTGATTTCAAGACATCAAGGAGACTTTTAAAATGACAACAGATGTATTTGGAGATCTGGTAAGAGACAAGTGGTTCTTTCAGACAGGCTGTAGTGAATGAACCATCTGTTGGAGATCTGGCTAGAGGCAGAGATTCTTTCAGACGGGCTGTGGTGAGTGTAACGTTCTGTGGGAGGTCTAGCTAGAGGCAGAGATTCTTTCAGACGGGCTGTGGTGAGTGTAACGTTCTGTGGGAGGTCTAGCTAGAGGCAGAGATTCTTTCAGACGGGCTATGGTGAGTGTAACGTTATGTGAGAGATCTGGCTAGAGACAGAGATTTTCCCAGACAGGCTGTAGTGAATGCAACAAATTATGGGAGATCTGGCTAGAGACAGAGATTCTTTCAGACAGGACGTAGTGAATGCAACAATCTGTGGGAGATCTGGCTAGAGATAGAGATTCTTTCAGACAGGACGTAGTGAATGCAACAATCTGTGGGAGATCTGGCTAGAGACAGAGATTCTTTCAGACAGGACGTAATGAATGCAACAATCTGTGGAGATCTGGCTAGAGACAGAGATTCTTTCAGACAGGACGTAGTGAATGCAACAATATGTGGGAGATCTGGCTAGAGATAGAGATTCTTTCAGACAGGACGTAGTGAATGCAACAATCTGTGGGAGATCTGGCTAGAGACAGAGATTCTTTCAGACAGGACGTAATGAATGCAACAATCTGTGGAGATCTGGCTAGAGACAGAGATTCTTTCAGACAGGACGTAGTGAATGCAACAATATGTGGGAGATCTGGCTAGAGACAGAGATTCTTTCAGACAGGACGTAGTGAATGCAACCATCTGTGGGAGATCGGGCTAGAGACATAGATTCTTTCAGACAGGACGTAGTGAATGCAACAATCTGTGGGAGATCTGGCTAGAGACAGAGATTCTTTCATACATTACGTAGTGAATGCAACAATCTGTGGGACATCGGGCTAGAGACAGAGATTCTTTCATACAGGACGTAGTGAATGCAACAATATGTGGGACATCGGGCTAGAGACAGAGATTCTTTCATACATTACGTAGTGAATGCAACAATCTGTGGGACATCGGGCTAGAGGCAGAGATTCTTTCATACAGGACGTAGTGAATGCAACAATCTGTGGGACATCGGGCTAGAGACAGAGATTCTTTCATACAGGACGTAGTGAATGCAACAATCTGTGGGACATCGGGCTAGAGGCAGAGATTCTTTCAGACAGGACGTAGTGAATGCTACGTTCTGCATCAAACGGACATGCCACCCGAGGAGGTTGAAGTGATATGTTTTTGATTAATGTGAGAAAAGATACAAAATAAATAGACCTTTACATAAATAAGGGAGCCGCGATAGCTCAGTGGTTAGTGAACTGGACTACCACGGACAAGGGGTAGGGTTCGATCCCAACCGACGGCTTCCGGGTTCACCCAGCCTTAAATGGGTACCGGATTTTTTTTCTGGGAAAGTAAAGCAGTACGGGCGTAATAATGACCACATTACCCCAAAAATCATGTGCTGAAGGTCTGTAAAATATAGGGTCACTAACACCATATTTCCCTATACGCCACTTGGCGTGACGGGGGTACTTTACTTTACTTTTTACATAAATAAATACAAGTTAACATCAATATCAAGACCTTTTTTCTTTTTTTTCACATTTGAGAAAGATCAATACATGTGAGATGCGATGCTTGAGAAAAGTAACAAACAACACAAGAAGAGATAGAATACCAAATGAAACCATAAGAAAAATAGTAGGAACAAAACCCTGCCAAGAATATATAGAACAACAACAACTTAAATGGTTTGGCCACCTGGTCAGAATGAATCCTTACCAATCACCATCAAGTGCGTTCTTCTCGAGAATGCATGGAAAAGACCAAGAGGAAGACCCAGAAGAAGATGGATAGATTCAGTGACAGAGACATGTAACAACAAAGGAAAATCACTAATTCAGACAGTTCGAGCAGCTCAAGAACGACAAATGATATAAACCACGACACCTTTTAGGTATCAGCGAAAGAGAAAAGAAGAAGATGTATAGATGCAGTGATAGAGACATGTAACAACAAAGGAAAATCACTAATTCAGACAATTCGAGCAGCTCAAGAACAACAAATGATATAAACCACGACACCTTTTAGGTATCAGTGAAAAAAAAAAGAAGAAGATGGATAGATGCAGTGACAGAGACATGTAACAACAAAGGAAAATCACCAATTCAGACAGTTCGAGCAGCACAAGAACGACAAATGATATAAACCACGACACCTCTTAGGTATCAGTGAGAAAGAGAAAAAAAGAAAGAAGAAGATCAAGAAAACAAAAACACAACTTTAAAAAAAAAATAACAAATTAACAAAACAAATAGAAACTATGAAGGCAATGAAGTGTGAAAATTAACGGCTCTTACTTGCCAATGCCGACCACAATAATGGTAATGCCGCTTGCAATCGTTTCTGTAGCTTCAGCAACAGCTTGACGGTGATCATGCGATTCTCCATCCGTTATTAGGATCAGAACCCGGGTAACCCCTGTAAACAAATGCCAATTTGTCTGCATTTATTGTTTCTTTATCACCACTAAGGTTTTATTTTTTTAATTGCCAGATTGTCATCTAAATGAACTATATATGGATTAGAAAACTGGACTGGAATCATCATCATCATCATCATCATGTGCCATACCGGTTGGCATAGGCGATCATGTTCTTCCATAATCTCCCATCCACAGTACACCGTCTCAATTCTTTTGACTGTTTTCCACGCCATGACCCCAGCTATCCAGTATTTTCTTTCTTTTTCGTCCGTGATCTCTCTTTCCTTTTATTTTGCCGGTTGTAACCAAGTATTCCAACTTTCCTCTTCTCATGATGTGCCCAAAAAATGTTGATTGTTTCTTTCTGATGTTTTTTTAGGAGCTCCATTTTTGTGCTGGCCTTTTTGAGAATGTCCTCGTTAGTCTTTTTTTGGGAACTTTTAATATTCTTCTGAGAAATCCCATCTCTGTGGCCTCTAATCGTCTTTTCATTTGTTTGTTTATTGTCCATGATTCGCTTCCATAGGTCAGAATTGGCTCTATATAGCACCGACGAACTCTCTTTCTCACTTCTATTGACATAGATTTGTTGCATAAGACGTTTTTCATTTTATGAAATGGTATTTTAGTCTGAGCTATTCTGCTTTTTATTTCTGTGGTGCATCTTCCATATATAAAATAACATCATCATCAAGTACCGGGCCTGCTGGAGTAGATTATCATGTCTCTCCACAATTTTCGATCTCGAGAATTATTTATCATTTCTGTTACTGACCTTCTGCCAAACCATTCTTTTAAACTGTCTGGTATTTTTTCTCTTTGCTTCCCTCTATTTCTTCGTCCCTCAATTTTCCCAGTTGTTACAATATATTCCAGTTATTCTCTTCTCATTACATGGCCAAAAAATGATGATTGTCTCTTCCTAATATTGGAAATCAGCTCTCTTTTTGCTTTGGCCTCTTTCAGAACATTTTCATTACTCTTCTTAGTTGAAGAAAAAAATTGAAAGAAATTAAAAGCGAAACTTTTAGCTCAAAAGATAATAATAATTCCATGCACATAGAAAACGTTTAAAGAGAAAATAATAGTGGCTTTTATTAGAGGAATTTTAAAGAGAAAATAATAGTGGCTTTTATAAGAGGAATTTTAAGAAGAAAATAATAGTGGCTTTCATTAAAGGAATTTTAAAGAGAAAATAATAGTGGCTTTTATAAGAGGAATTTTAAGAAGAAAATAATAGTGGCTTTCATTAAAGGAATTTTAAAGAGAAAATAATAGTGGCTTTAATAAGAGGAATTTTAAGAAGAAAATAATAGTGGCTTTCATAAGAGAAATTTTAAAGAGAAAATAAGAGTGGCTTTCATAAGAGGAATTTTAAAGAGGAAATAATAGGGTCTTTCATAAGAGGAATTTTAAGAAGAAAATACTAGTGGCTTTCATAAGAGGAATTTTAAAGAGAAAATAATAGTAACTTTCATAAGAGGAATTTTATAAAGAGAAAATAATAGTAACTTTCATAATAGGAATTTTAAAAAGAAAATAATAGTAACTTTCATAATAGGAATTTTAAAGAGAAAATAATAGTGACCTTCATAAGAGGAATTTTAAAGAGAAAATAAAAGTGACTTTCATAATAGGAATTTTAAGGAGAAAATAATAGTGGCTTTCATAAGAAGAATTTTGAGGAGAAAATAATAGTGGCTTTCATAAGAGGAATTTTAAAGAGAAAATAATAGTGGCTTTCATAAGAGCAATTTTAAAGAGAAAATAATAGTGGCTTTCATTAGAGCAATTTTAAAGAGAAAATAATAGTGGCTTTCATAAGAGGAATTTTAAGAAGAAGGTAATTGTAACACGTATGAAGCGAAATTTTAAGAAGAAATTAAATGTAACGTAAAGAGATATTTTAAAGAGAAGATAATAGTAACATACATAAAGAGATATTTTAAAGAGAAGATAATAGTAACATGCATAAAGAGAAAGTTTAATTTAAGGAGAAAATATTAGTAACAAGCATAAAGAGAAGGTTTAAGGACAAGGAAAAGATAATAGTAACTTGCATAAAGAGAAGGTTAAGGAGAAGATAATTGTAACATGCATAAAGAGAAATTTTAAGAAGGTCATTGTAACATGGATAAAGAGAAATTTTTATGAAGGTCATTGTAACATGCATAAAGAGAAATTTTTATGAAGGTCATTGTAACATGCATAAAGAGAAATTTTAAGAAGATCATTGTAACATGCATAAAGAGAAATTTTAAGAAGGTCATTGTAACATGCATAAAGAGAAATTTTAAGAAGGTCATTGTAACATGCATAAAGAGAAATTTTATGAAGGTCATTGTAACATGCATCAAGAGAAATTTTAAGAAGGTCATTGTAACATGCATAAAGAGAAATTTTAAGAAGATCATTGTAACATGCATAAAGAGAAATTTTAAGAAGGTCATTGTAACACGCATAAAGAACAATTTTAAGAAGGTCATTGTAACACGCATAAAGAACAATTTTAAGAAGGTCGTTGTAACACGCATAAATAACAATTTTAAGAAGGTCATTGTAACACGCATAAAGAACAATTTTAAGAAGGTCATTGTAACACGCATAAATAACAATTTTAAGAAGGTCATTGTAACACGCATAAATAACAATTTTAAGAAGGTCATTGTAACATGCATAAAGAACAATTTTAAGAAGGTCATTGTAACACGCATAAAGAACAATTTTAAGAAGGTCATTGTAACACGCATAAAGAACAATTTTAAGAAGGTCATTGTAACACGCATAAAGAACAATTTTAAGAAGGTCATTGTAACATGCATAAAGAGAAATTTTAAGAAGGTCATTGTAACACGCATAAAGAGAAATTTTAAGGACAAGGAGAAGATAATAGTAACTTGCATAAAGAGAAAGTTTATGAGCTTAGAAAACAGACACATAATGAAAAGAACACCCAAACAAGGTGGCACATGGTGATGCCATTGATATTTCATTTAAGTTGATTAGTCACAAAGATATCAACATGAAGCTAAGCTGATTGGTCATGATTACCTGGCCTGGCATCTTTGAAGATCTTTTCCCTGGCAAATTTAATGCCGATGTGTGTGTCTGTCGTCCAACCATTCCGCTGTTTAATTTTACTGACTGCATCACTGATCTTGAGATATCAGTTGACATGGTAATTGATACATGAAATCAAGTTATCATTTAGTATGGTAGGTGATACAGGAAATCAAGTTATCATTTAGTATGGTAGGTGATACAGGAAATCAAGTTATCATTTAGTATGGTAGGTGATACAGGAAATCAAGTTATCATTTGGTATGGTAGGTGATACAGGAAATCAAATTATCAGTTGACATGGTAATTGATACAATAAATCTAATTATTATTTGGTATGGTAGATGATACAGGAAATCAAATTATCAGTTGACATGGTAATTGATACAGGAAATCTAATTATCATTTGGTATGGTGAGTGATACAGGAAATCAAGTTACCATTTGGTATGGTAGGTGATACAGGAAATCAGGTTATCAATTGGCATGGTAATTGATATTAAAAATCAAATTATGAGTTGACATGGTAATAGATAAAGGAAATCAGGTTATCAGTTGACATGGGTAATAGATAAAGGAAATCAGGTTATCAGTTGACATGGTAATAGATAAAGGAAATCAGGTTATCAGTTGACATGGTAATAGATAAAGGAAATCAGGTTATCAGTTGAAATGGTAATAGATAAAGGAAATCAGGTTATCAGTTGACATGGTAATAGATAAAGGAAATCAGGTTATCAGTTGACATGGTAATAGATAAAGGAAATCAGGTTATCAGTTGAAATGGTAATAGATAAAGGAAATCAGGTTATCAGTTGACATGGTAATAGATAATGGAAATCAGGTTATCAGTTGACATGGTAATAGATAAAGGAAATCAGGTTATCAGTTGACATGGTAATAGATAAAGGAAATCAGGTTATCAGTTGACATGGTAAAGGATACAAGAAATTAAATTATGAGAAACTTGCAGGAGCAGAATTTAATTTTATGAATTCTCAAAGGAATATTATCATCAAATAATAAAGGAGCATCTTCTTCTTCTTCTTCTTTCCTTCCTCATTTGCCTTCCAGCGTCGAGGGGAGATATAATTTGCGGTCTTTTGCTCTTCTGTTCGCCTCTGCTGCTGTTATGTTTCCTAGTGCTTCTAATATTCCATCGATCCATCTTTTTCGTGGTCGACCATTGGGTTTTGATTTTTCTGCCTTGTCACGTGGTCAAACCATTGTATCTGTTGTTTCTTTATATATTCTATGCCGGGGACTATTCCTAGCTTTTTTCTCAGTTCTTTATTTCAGATCTTATCTCTCAGACTGTTTCCTACCATTCGTCTAACACATTTCAACTCTGTAGAGGTTATTTTTCTTACTGTTCTTGCATCTAGGGTCCAGGTCTAGCATTGGTAGGACAACGTTGAGATGAAGATTGTATTGTAGAGTGCCCGTTTTGCCTTAGAGTTATTTCCTTGTTGAACAATAGTGGTGATAACTGTCCGATTATTTGACAAGCTTTGTTGCATCTTGATTCTATCTCTGCTATTTGTGAATTATTTATTTTTTGTCACTAAACTTCCTAGGTGTTTGAATTCCTCTACTTGTTTTAGTTGTCTGCATTCTATGGTTATGAAGGCGTTCTGTTTATTTTTGACTGTACAATCATGATTTCTATTTTGTTGATGTTGATTTGCATGTTGTGCCTGAGCTGTTGAGTTTGTTTAAGTGTTCTTGTGGGTCTTCTATTTTTCCATGTATTAATACCTGATCGTCTGCAAATAAAAGCTCGTTGATCTCTGTCTCTGATGGGTTGGCTAACTTGCATATATAATCCATGTATGTGATAAACAGTAGAGGGGATGGTACGCACCCCTGTCTTACACCTGATATAACTTCGAAGTGGTCTGTGTAACCTGCTGCTGTTCTGACAGGTTACAAACTTAGTGGGCGTGTAAGAAGACTAATCAACCAACACAGAACTGGAGTCGTCAGTCGCTGGACACTGCGAGGCTTGCTGAGAAGGGGATCTAAGCACATATGGACGTATTCGGAGTCAAATAACTCAATATATTGTACCCATTTTTTAGAAACTGAGCGAGTCTGAAATCTTGTCGGTCCGACAATTAAAAAGAAAATCTTCGTGAAAATACTTCGTATACCATGGAATCAATACAAGACTAGTGTGGGAATAAGAGAAATGACAAAGCATATAATAATATCAACTATAATTAAGAAAAAGTTGTGGACCCTAAAGGCAATAGCAATAAGAAAAAAAAACATTTACTGGCATGAAATATGTCAGACGAATGATAGGAAACAGTCTGAGAGATAAGATCAGAAATGAAGAACTGAGAAAAAAAAGCTAAGAATAGCCCCCGTCATAGAATATATAAAGAAACACAAGATAAAATGGTTTGGCCACGTGACAAGGTAGACTAATCAAAACACAACGAGCCTTCGATAAACGTTGCGAGAATACCAGACCCAAGGGTCGACCACGAAAACGATGGATCGATGGAATATTAAAAGCACTAGGAAACATAACAGTAGAGGCGAACAAAAGACCGCAAATTATATCTCCCCTCGATGCTGAAAAGCTAATGAGGACGGAAAAAAAGTAGAAGATTAAGAGAAGAAAGTGGGCATATGCGGGCCGTGTGAAGAGAAGAGACAACATGAGAATCTCAAAGCATACCCTCAAATGGGAACAACCAGACGGTACAAGAAAAAGAGGCTGCGTAGAGAAATACTTTTAAAAAAAAACACTGAGGCGAGAAGCAACAACAGCAGGCATCATCTCCCTTGCTGAGGTTGAGAGGTTCGCCAAGAACAGGGACTTTCAAAGTTTGATACTTGATAGCAAAGTTCGTCGGGTTTACTTGCCGTCTTCGGCTAAAATTTCAATAGATAAACAGACAAACAGACAGAGAGACAGACAGACAGACAAACAGACAGACAGACAAACAGACAGACAGACAGAAATGGAGATAAATGACCAGAGACACTCTGGAGAAAAGGAACCGCGATAGCTCACTGGTTAGTGAACTGGACTACAAAGGACAAGAGGTAGGGTTCGGTCCCAACCGACGGCTTCCGGGTTCACCCAGCCTTAAAGGGGTACCGGATTTTTTTTCTGGGAAAGTAAAGCGGTACGGGCGTAATACCGACCACATTACCCCAAAAAATCATGTGCTGAAGGTGTGTGAAAATTATGGCCACTAACACCATATTCCCTATACGCCGCCACTTGGCGTGGCCGGGGCTCTTGACTTTTTACTCTGGAGAAAAGCAGTAAAGGCAAATGTGAACAATGTGGGCTAGACTCTGTAAAACATGGCAATGGATTGAACAAACTTGCCCGTTTGATTGATGCTGAATGCGGAGATGTAATGGACCTTCATGACATTATAAATGTCCTCAGCAACGCTGGACGTAAAGTCTACTATATATATTTTTTTTTTTTATAAAAATATTTTTATAGCGACATTAGTATTCTAAACCTAACTTCAAAAGATCAATGCAAATGAACAATAAGTTTTTGAAAAAAATAAATTAATGTCTAGGCAAACGAATCTGAACGGACTATAAAAGGGTACCGAGTTCCGAGTGCTGTAAACATACCTCTTCCTTTGAAATGATTCGCTGATCTATCGCCTCGGAAGTTTCCCTCTACAATAATATTTATTTATTATTATTATTTGTCTCCAGTCTAAACCACTGGAAACTGTTATTCGGGCTGTTTCATCCTATATGTTTACCTGCAACGAAGTATTCATCCCTACACTATTCGGGAGATACTTGTCTTGATAGGAAAAATATAGATACACATTTTATTCGCGAGTTCTGATCGCAGCCCTATGCTATAGTCATGAGAACACCTGCGTGAAAGACATTGCCATTGATGGCTAATTTCTTAGTTAGCCGAGTTGGCAGTGTTCCCTAGCGTTTGGCTTCTCATGCAAAGCGCTGTGCCAAGGAGTACGGGTTCGATCCTGCTTCGGACCATATATTGTTCTTTGTTTTTTTTTTCTGTTGTTGATTATTTGTCATTTTTCTCCGAGTGCTGTAAACATACCTCTTCCTCTGAATTGATTCAATGATCTACTAAAAGTTACCCTGAATCCACAATCATTAACAGATAGCATGAACATCATTGCAAGATGTGAGACACCAGACAGGAGCACTACTCAGGAAACCAAAGAAGACTGTACTGACCAACACGACACACATATTCTTCAAAAGAGGTTTGATCACATATGGTAAGGTTACCAGTTCACCGGATTTATAGGCAAGTCCCCTGACTGTCCCAGATTTCACAAATTATTCCCGGATGATCCCGGATTCACCATGTTTTTCCGTGTTCACTATTAGTATGATTTTAAGTCAATAACAACACTCTGTGACTATTAAACCCTATTTTTGGTTAAAAAGTACACCAGTATGTATGTATAATTTATTTTCGTTATTGTTCATCCAACAAAACTATGGAATATTGACTATTGAAATTACCTCCCTTCAAATACCTCATGTCTAGGTTATCCATTCACATGATAATAAAACTATAGAATGTTGACTATTGAAATTACCTCCCTTCAAATACCTCATGTCTAGGTTATCCATTCACAAGATAATAAAACTATAGAATGTTGACTATTGAAATTACCTCCCTTCAAATACCTCATGTCTAGGTTATCCATTCACAAGATAATAAAACTATAGAATGTTGACTATTGAAATTACCTCCCTTCAAATACCTCATGTCTAGGTTATCCATTCACAAGATAATAAAACTATAGAATGTTGACTATTGAAATTACCTCCCTTCAAATACCTCATGTCTAGGTTATCCATTCACAAGATAATAAAACTATAGAATGTTGACTATTGAAATTACCTCCCTTCAAATACCTCATGTCTAGGTTATCCATTCACAAGATAATAAAACTATAGAATGTTGACTATTGAAATTACCTCCCTTCAAATACCTCATGTCTAGGTTATCCATTCACAAGATAATAAAACTATAGAATGTTGACTATTGAAATTACCTCCCTTCAAATACCTCATGTCTAGGTTATCCATTCACAAGATAATAAAACTATAGAATGTTGACTATTGAAATTACCTCCCTTCAAATACCTCATGTCTAGGTTATCCATTCACAAGATAATAAAACTATAGAATGTTGACTATTGAAATTACCTCCCTTCAAATACCTCATGTCTAGGTTATCCATTCACAAGATAATAAAACTATAGAATGTTGACTATTGAAATTACCTCCTTTCAAATACCTCATGTCTAGGTTATCCATTCACAAGATAATAAAACTATAGAATGTTGACTATTGAAATTACCTCCTTTCAAATACCTCATGTCTAGGTTATCCATTCACAAGATAATAAAACAATAGAATGTTGACTATTGAAATTACATGCGGAAAGGGAGAAATTTAAAGAAACCGCGAATTATTTTTCTTTAATTTTAGATTACCTTGAGTGATGAAATTTCTTTCTTGAAGTAGAATGTTTCGTCAGAAAACAAAAACAGCGCAGTGGAATAAAGAAAATGCCACACTTCGTTCAAAATGGGGTGAAGTTTTAAAACTTGTTTCTGAAGAAAAAAATGATTCCAGTAGCAGGACTACAAGAGGTTCACTAAACTGTCCCTGTGTCTTCCTGGAAGTAAAGCTTCAGTGGAGAGATTTACCTCTTCAATAAACATGATGAGGACATCCCCAAAAATTCAATATGAGTTTAGGAACTCCTCGAGTCGAACTTGCCAGGAGACAAATAATAACAAATGAATATTATTATAGAGGGAAACTTCCGAGGCGATAATTCAGATAATCATAGGAGGAAGAGGTATGTATTACAGCACTCAGAAAGACATTGTCCATTATAGCTAATTTTTTGGTTAGCTGAGTGGCAGTGTTCCCTAGCGTTCGTCTTTTCGTGGCAAGGCCAGGGAGTACGGGTTCGATCCTGCTTCGGACCATATGTTCTTTGTTTTTTTTCTGTTGTTGTTGTTGTTTCCTCCTATGATTCCCTCATACTTGCCATCTTGGCAAACTTTAATATGACTTGTCAAGAATTTGCAACAAATTTGGAATCCAGAGAAGGACTACTGAAGAAAACTCACTTTACATACAAGTACGTGAGCCGCGATAGCTCAGTGGTTAGTGAACTGGACTACCACGGACAAGGGGTAGGGTTCGATCCCAACCGACGGCTCCGGGTTCACCCAGCCTTAAATGGATACCGGATTTTTTTCTGGGAAAGTAAAGTAGCACGGGCGTAATACTGACCACATTACCCCAAAAATCATGTGCTGAAGGTCTGTAAAATATAGGGTCACTAACATCATATTTCCCTATACGCCACTTGGCGTGATGGGGGTACTTTACTTTTTACTTTTACATACAAGTACATGTAGACAAGACTGTTGGGGAAAGTAGTGTGCACGTTAAAGTACATCTTTTCTATTATAAATAGAATGAGTAATAAGATTATTTATAACGTGTCTGAAACATGCAGAACTGAATGGCCAACTAATTAAACTCATTTGAAAAGTAGTTGTTGTTATGTGTATACCTGTCCCCGGTAATTGTAGAAAAAAATATGGTAACTTAGGGACCTCTGATGTGCTGTGAGGATGACATCTCGACTAAACTAAACTAAACTAAACTAAACTAAACTAAACTAAACTAAACTAAACTAAACTAAACTAAACTAAACTTAACTAAACTAAACTATCTATCCTTTCGAGCCGGAGACGACACATAGGGCAGAACCACAATCTCAAAAACAGAAACTTTGCGTGTCAAAATGGCACATATTGCAGAGATCACTGCCTCTAAAATCGATGGCGCTGTTTCCATAACAATACTTTTTACAATGACAGCTTGTCAAGCCATCGATTTACCTCCTTAGTCGCCTCTTACGACATGCCTGGAAGATCACTGTGTCACTATTCTTTTACCTCCCTTATAATGAGGCCCCAGTAACACGGGATAAACTAAACTATACTAAACTAAACTAAACTAAACTAAACTAAACTAAACTGAACTGAAATGAACTGAACTGAACTGAACTAAATTAAATTAAACAAAACTAAACTAAACTAAACTGAACTGAACTGAACTAAACTGAGCTGAGCTGAACTAAGCTGAGCTGAGCTGAGCTGAACTAAACTGAACTAAACTAAACTAAACTAAACTAAACTAAACTAAACTAGATGGATACATTCTGACACAACCTGTGCCAGCCTTTAACTGCGGATTTTTTTAATTTTAATTGAGTAAGAGGGTCATACCACATTCATTTTGGTGCCGTCCCCACATCAAAGTTTGGCTACCATGGAGCGCCATTTTACTCTCTTTTCTTGTCTTGATGGTGCACGTTGTTATAGGCTCGCCTGTCCATCTTTTGCTGTTTTCAGTCCACTTTAACCTTGGGTTGCCTTTTCCTTGACTACCTTGTAACTTACCTTTCAGGATGACTTTTGGTGGAGGCAGGTATTGTGTCTCCTAAAATATCCTAAAAATGTCACTTGTCTTTTTCAAATTATGTTAAGTAGTTCTTTCGTTCTCAGCTGATTCAGAACTTCCTTGTTTGTGTTCTTCTTCTATTATCCAATTATCTCCATTTTTCTAAAGATCCCGATTTCAAAGACTGTCGATTGTCTGCTCTGTTTTCTTATTTAATGTCCACGTTTCTATTCTCTTTGTCCCTCAATTTTCCCAGTTGTTACAATATATTCCAGTTGTTCTCTTCTCATTACATGGCCAAAAATGATGATTGTTTCTTCCTAATATTGGAAATTAGCTCTCTTTTTGCTTTGACCTCTCTCAGAACGTTTCATTACTCTTCTTAGCTGTCCATGGTATTCTCAACATTCTTCTGTAAAACCACATTTCAACAGACTCCAATGATTTTCTTGTCTGTTGTCCTATTGTCAATGATTCATATCCATATGTTAAGACTGGCTCTACATAACATTTAAGAACTCGTTTTCTTGTTTCTATTGTCAAAAATGGTTTGCATAGTATCTTCCTCATTTTTTGGAAAGCTGCTTTTGCCTGAGACATTCTGCATCTCACCTCTTTTGTACATCGTCCATCTGAGGTTAACAAAGTTCCCAACTCAATTTAGTTGACAAAAAAAAAAAAAATCGGTAGCAGGCTCTCACTGAGGTAGGAAAGGTAGTCACAGCGGAGAAGAGCACTGGCCACAAGAAATCAAAATCATGTGTTCTAATATAGAAAAAAGAGCCCCGTCACGCCACATGCCGTGTAGAGAATATGGTGTAAGGAAAAAAAAAAAGAAAAGAGTACCCGTCACGCCAAATGGCGTATAGAGAATATGGTGTTAGTGACAAATGATTTTTTGGGTAATGTGGTCGGTATTACGCCCTTGCCGCTTTACTTTCCCGGTAATAAGTCCGGTACCCATTAAAGGCTGGGTGAACCGGGAAGCCTGAAAACCCGACCTCTCGTCCTTTTTAGTCCAGTTCACTAACCATTGACCTATCGCGGCTCCCTTAATATGGTATTATTGCCCATAATTTTAACACACCTTAAGCGCATTATTTTTGGAGTAATGTGGTCAGTATTATGGTCGTGCCGCTTTACAATCCCAGAAAAAAAAAATCAGGCACTCATTTAAGGCTGGGGGAACCTGGAAGCCGTCGATCAGGGTCGAACCCGACCACTTGTACTTAGTAGCCCAATTCATTAACCACTGAGTTATCATGGCCCCCTTGTGGTCTAACATGGTAGAGCCATTGCTTCTTATCTCTACCACCTTTTATCTTCATCATCATCATCCTCGTCAAGTACCGGGCCTGATGGCGTAGGTGATCATGTCTCTCCACAACTTTCAATCTCGACAGTTATTTATCATTTCTGTTGTTGACCTTCTGCCAAACCATTTTCTTAAGCTGTCTGGTATTTTTTCTCTTTGCTTCCCTCTATCTCTTCATCCATCAATTTTCCCAGTTGTTACAATATATTCCAGTTATTCTCTTCTCATTACATGGCCAACAAATGATGATTGTTTCTTCCTAATATTGGAAATGAGCTCTACATTATATCTTGCAGGATATTATTTACCCCAGCAGTGGTGTTGTATTTTAACAGTGAGAACACTTCTTGTGCGCCTTTACTGAAAATGACAGCGCCAATTCTGGTTGCGTTCTCGCTGACGTCAAACTCGCTGACCAATGACTGCACAAACTCAAGCTCCTGTTGAAAATGTGGGCCCCAAATGCTGCGGGAGTCGTCTATCAAAAAGACAACATCTGCTGGTGTTGTGCAAAGTTCCTGACCTGGTATAAGACAAAGGTAATTAGAAAATAGTGTAGCATTATCAATATCATCATCATCTACTTCTTTTCTCTTTTATTTTTATAATCTGCTTCTTTCTTTCCTCATTTGGTTTTCAGCATCGAGGGGAGATATAATTTTCGGTCTTTTATGTTGGGTTCACCCGCTGTTATGCTTCCTAGTGTGTTTCATCATCATTATTGAGTGCCGTCTCCGCATCGAAGGTTGGCTACCATGGAGCGCCATTTCACTCTGTCTCTTGCTTTAATGGTGCAGATTGTCATAGGTTGACTTGTCCATTTTTTGTTGTTACTCGTCCATGCTAGTCTTGGTCTGCCTCTGCCTCTTTTACCTTGTATTTTCCCTTCCAATATTACTTTTATTAGGCTGTTGAGTCTTTTAACATGCCCTAAAAACTTCATTTGTCTTGTTTGAATTGTGTTTAGTAGTTCTCTTTTCATTTTTAGTTGCTTTAAAACTTCATCGTTTGTTTTCTTTTCTTTCCATCCAATTCTACCTATTCTTCTATATATTCACATTTCAAAAGCTTCAATTTTCTGTTCTGTTTTCTTGTCTAATGTCCATATTTCTGCACCATACAGGAATATTGAGAAGTTGTAACATTTTGCTGTTCTTAGTTTTAGCCCTGGTGTTATTTGTTTTGATGTTAGTATATTTGTCATGCCATCAAAATTACCTTTTACCATACCTATTGGGTATATAGTGTGTTTAACATTCAAACCATCCTTCTCGTGTTCTGTCCATTGGTCTGATGTTTTCATAGAATTTCTGGAAAGCACATTGTAATGTATTTTGATCTTTCTGCCTTATAACGTAGCCAAAACATTTTATCTCTTGTTTAGCCGACTCCACTGATTTTCTTGTCTGTTGTCACATATATATATATATATATATATATATTTGACACACACACAGGGCCACATCTAAAAGTATGTGTTCGCATATGTGTAAAAAAAAAGGTCACATACAACATACATACTCAGATGTGTCCACGCCTAGGTCAAGGTGCATGCACAAAACACAAATAGTAGTCCAGGCGTATACAGGGTCCCGAAAGGATGAAAGTGCGTGATGTTTCAGAGCGCAGTTTCCATAGAACATGTAAAAGATAAGATACAATATAGTGCAGGTGGAAAGGATATCGCCTTGCACAAATGAGAACAGTCCTGACACAAGAGATATAGGGGACCACCAAAGTGTCGCAGTGTGGTCTAATAGAGGGGAGTAGATAATAATATAACATGTGCATATCTAATGTACTCAAACATGATCAATAGAGTAGAATATGCAACCGAGAAGGAACAGCTTCACTATGTGTGTAAGTTTGATATATTCATGCCTGGTGTGGTCAGCGAACCCAATTGGACTATAAGACGATTTTCCAGGGCGAATCCGCTACGGTCTCCGGAATGGCAAAGGAGTATACTCTCGATACAGATGTCGTATTTGCGCTTGTGGTCTGATGAACTGAAATGGGACACCGCAGGAGTGCCAGTATTCTGTTGAACATCCCGAAGGTGTTCACAAAATGTATCCGCTAATCGTCTATCCCAGACTCGCCAATATAAGTCATGTGACATCGATGGCATGTGATGACAAATGATATTGCTAGACACACATATGAAACCATCCTTGATCTCGAACCGTACCTTGGGGAATAAGACAGAGTCAGTGCGGAGCACGTAAACACAGGTACAGTAATCCCTCACTTATCGCGGTTGATAGGGATCAGAACCGGCCGCGATAAGTGAAAAACCACGAAGTAGTGTCACCCTCTCATTTTTAACATACGTACATTTTTTGTGTATGTATAATATCAATAAGTGTATATGAAACCATATAAGTGCATATGTTATCATTAGAACATTAAAGAATAGTTTCAAACATGTCAATAAAATATTAATAGTATAAATAACATACCAAACTAACATAATAAATGCTTTTTTTAAATTATAATTCATCAATTTTGAATTTTTGAACAATCCGTGATGTACTGAGTCCGCGATCAATGAACCGCGAAGTAGCGAGGGATGACTGTAATGCAGTCATGTCCACAGGAGACTCTACCCAAGTGTTTGTGGTCCTAGCGAGGGATGACTGTAATGCAGTCATGTCCACAGGAGACTCTACCCAAGTGTTTATGGTCCTAGCGAGGGATGACTGTAATGCAGTCATGTCCACAGGAGACTCTACCCAAGTGTTTATGGTCCTAGCGAGGGATGACTGTAATGCAGTCATGTCCACAGGAGACTCGACCCAAGTGTTTGTGGTCCTAGCGAGGGATGACTGTAATGCAGTCATGTCCACAGGAGACTCGACCCAAGTGTTTGTGGTCCTAGCGAGGGATGACTGTAATGCAGTCATGTCCACAGGAGACTCTACCCAAGTGTTTATGGTCCTAGCGAGGGATGACTGTAATGCAGTCATGTCCACAGGAGACTCTACCCAAGTGTTTGTGGTCCTAGCGAGGGATGACTGTAATGCAGTCATGTCCACAGGAGACTCTACCCAAGTGTTTGTGGTCCTAGCGAGGGATGACTGTAATGCAGTCATGTCCACAGGAGACTCTACCCAAGTGTTTGTGGTCCTAGCGAGGGATGACTGTAATGCAGTCATGTCCACAGGAGACTCTACCCAAGTGTTTGTGGTCCTAGCGAGGGATGACTGTAATGCAGTCATGTCCACAGGAGACTCTACCCAAGTGTTTGTGGTCCTAGCGAGGGATGACTGTAATGCAGTCATGTCCACAGGAGACTCTACCCAAGTGTTTGTGGTCCTAGCGAGGGATGACTGTAATGCAGTCATGTCCACAGGAGACTCGACCCAAGTGTTTGTGGTCCTAGCGAGGGATGACTGTAATGCAGTCATGTCCACAGGAGACTCGACCCAAGTGTTTGTGGTCCTAGCGAGGGATGACTGTAATGCAGTCATGTCCACAGGAGACTCGACCCAAGTGTTTGTGGTCCTAGCGAGGGATGACTGTAATGCAGTCATGTCCACAGGAGACTCGACCCAAGTGTTTGTCCTAGCGAGGGATGACTGTAATGCAGTCATGTCCACAGGAGACTCGACCCAAGTGTTTGTGGTCCTAGCGAGGGATGACTGTAATGCAGTCATGTCCACAGGAGACTCGACCCAAGTGTTTGTGGTCCTAGCGAGGGATGACTGTAATGCAGTCATGTCCACAGGAGACTCGACCCAAGTGTTTGTGGTCCTAGCGAGGGATGACTGTAATGCAGTCATGTCCACAGGAGACTCGACCCAAGTGTTTGTGGTCCTAGCGAGGGATGACTGTAATGCAGTCATGTCCACAGGAGACTCGACCCAAGTGTTTGTGGTCCTAGCGAGGGATGTCTGTAATGCAGTCATGTCCACAGGAGACTCTACCCAAGTGTTTGTGGTCCTAGCGAGGGATGACTGTAATGCAGTCATGTCCACAGGAGACTCTACCCAAGTGTTTGTGGTCCTAGCGAGGGATGACTGTAATGCAGTCATGTCCACAGGAGACTCTACCCAAGTGTTTGTGGTCCTAGCGAGGGATGACTGTAATGCAGTCATGTCCACAGGAGACTCGACCCAAGTGTTTGTGGTCCTAGCGAGGGATGACTGTAATGCAGTCATGTCCACAGGAGACTCTACCCAAGTGTTTGTGGTCCTAGCGTGGGATGACTGTAATGCAGTCATGTCCACAGGAGACTCGACCCAAGTGTTTGTGGTCCTAGCGAGGGATGACTGTAATGCAGTCATGTCCACAGGAGACTCGACCCAAGTGTTTGTGGTCCTAGCGAGGGATGACTGTAATGCAGTCATGTCCACAGGAGACTCGACCCAAGTGTTTGTGGTCCTAGCGAGGGATGACTGTAATGCAGTCATGTCCACAGGAGACTCGACCCAAGTGTTTGTGGTCCTAGCGAGGGATGACTGTAATGCAGTCATGTCCACAGGAGACTCTACCCAAGTGTTTGTGGTCCTAGCGTGGGATGACTGTAATGCAGTCATGTCCACAGGAGACTCGACCCAAGTGTTTGTGGTCCTAGCGAGGGATGACTGTAATGCAGTCATGTCCACAGGAGACTCGACCCAAGTGTTTGTGGTCCTAGCGAGGGATGACTGTAATGCAGTCATGTCCACAGGAGACTCGACCCAAGTGTTTGTGGTCCTAGCGAGGGATGACTGTAATGCAGCCATGTCCACAGGAGACTCGACCCAAGTGTTTATGGTCCTAGCGAGGGATGACTGTAATGCAGCCATGTCCACAGGAGACTCTACCCAAGTGTTTATGGTCCTAGCGAGGGATGACTGTAATGCAGTCATGTCCACAGGAGACTCTACCCAAGTGTTTATGGTCCTAGCGAGGGAGACGGCTCCTGAAATGAACATCTCTCAAATTCCTGTCACGTTTCTTCTTCTTCTTCTGCGATCATGGCTCATTCAGAGTAGAGTTTTCGCTCTCATAGGTGGTCTGGTCATCTGAGCTCTGGAGCATCATCTGCCTGAGCTTTGTGTAGAGTTGTCTCTCTCATAGGTGGTCTGGTCTTCTGAGCTCTGGAGCATCACCTGCCTGAGCTTTGTGTAGAGTTGTCTCTCTCATAGGTGGTCTGGTCTTCTGAGCTTTGGAGCATCATCTGCCTGTTTGATAGAGGACAGAAAGAGGAGAAAAGACAGAGAAGCATTTAACCCATGAAGTGGGGATGGCTTAGTCCAGACCAGAGTGTGCACCACTCGCCGGTGGGTTTCTGCGTCTTCACTTAAAGAGTTCCATCTACTCCTGGCTCCTTTGGCTGGCACCTCACCAAGGACCTGTCCAGCTTGTGTGACCCTGCCTGGGTAAGCTCCAGCTGGCATAGCTCCTTGGATCCCAGGGGCATACAATCCCTCCAACCACATCAAGGTGAGCCTACTGTGGAGGGGGTCACGTTTGAAGGCGACAATAGGATTATTAGAGCAAGGTAGACGAGTGGTGGGACCAGACTGGAGAATGGAACGGTAACGGTTGAGTATTCCCACAGCAGCTAAGTTGTGATGATGGTAGGTGAGGGTTTGTATAGCTTGTCGGGGAGGAGTGGGGTGGAAGAAGTGAGTGCCTCGAGACGAGAGATAGGGAGAACTCGTTTGAAGGCAGATTCGAAGATCGACTCAGTATAAAGCCGGCGGCTAAAGAAGCTTAAAGTGAGTCTGTTGAAGCAAATTCTGGTCGTCCTGGTTGATACGACGAAGGCGCAATATCTAAGAAAACGACATAGAATCACGACATGACATAGAATCACGACATGACATAGAATCACGACATGACATAGAATCAAGACATGACATAGAATCACGACATGACATAGAATCACGACATGACATAGAATCAAGACATGACATAGAATCACGACATGACATAGAATCAAGACATGACATAGAATCACGACATGACATAGAATCACGACATGACATAGAATCACGACATGACATAGAATCACGACATGACATAGAATCACGACATGACATAGAATCAAGACATGACACAGAATCACGACATAACATAGAATCCCGACATGACATAGAATCAAGACATGACATAGAATCACGACATGACATAGAATCAAGACATGACATAGAATCAAGACATGACATAGAATCACGACATGACATAGAATCACGACATGACATAGAATCACGACATGACATAGAATCAAGACATGACATAGAATCACGACATGACATAGAATCACGACATGACATAGAATCACGACATGACATAGAATCACGACATGACATAGAATCAAGACATGACATAGAATCACGACATGACATAGAATCACGACATGACATAGAATCACGACATGACATAGAATCACGACATGACATAGAATCACGACATGACATAGAATCACGACATGACATAGAATCAAGACATGACATAGAATCAAGACATAACATAGAATCAAGACACGACATAGAATCACGACATGACATAGAATCAAGACATGACATAGAATCACGACATGACATAGAATCACGACATGACATAGAATCAAGACATAACATAGAATCACGACATGACATAGAATCACGACATGACATAGAATCAAGACATGACATAGAATCACGACATGACATAGAATCACGACATGACATAGAATCACGACATGACATAGAATCAAGACATAACATAGAATCACGACATGACATAGAATCAAGACATGACATAGAATCAAGACATGACATAGAATCACGACATGACATAGAATCACGACATGACATAGAATCAAGACATGACATAGAATCACGACATGACATAGAATCAAGACATGACATAGAATCAAGACATGACATAGAATCACGACATGACATAGAATCACGACATGACATAGAATCAAGACATAACATAGAATCACGACATGACATAGAATCACGACATGACATAGAATCAAGACATGACATAGAATCACGACATGACATAGAATCACGACATGACATAGAATCACGACATGACATAGAATCACGACATGACATAGAATCCCGACATGACATAGAATCAAGACATGACACAGAATCACGACATAACATAGAATCCCGACATGACATAGAATCAAGACATGACATAGAATCACGACATGACATAGAATCAAGACATGACACAGAATCACGACATAACATAGAATCCCGACATGACATAGAATCAAGACATGACATAGAATCACGACATGACATAGAATCAAGACATGACATAGAATCAAGACATGACATAGAATCACGACATGACATAGAATCAAGACATGACATAGAATCACGACATGACATAAAATCAAGACATAACTTAGAATCAAGACATGACATAGAATCAAGACATGACATAGAATCACGGCATGACATAGAATCACGACATGACATAGAATCAAGACATGACATAGAATCACGACATGACATAGAATCAAGACATGACATAGAATCAAGACATGACATAGAATCACGACATGACATAGAATCAAGACATGACATAGAATCACGACATAACATAGAATCACGACATGACATAGAATCAAGACATGACATAGAATCACGACATGACATAGAATCAAGACATGACATAGAATCACGACATGACATAGAATCACGTCATGATTCCATTGGCAAGGGCGGTTGAGCAACTATGGATTTTAATTCATTTGCCGTGATACCGGGGCCTTTCATAACCATTGTAGAATGTTTGCTTTGCCTCTAGTGTTATTTCCTTGTTGGATATTATTTGTGACATCTGTCCGATGATTAGGCAAGTTTTGTTGCATCTTGTGTCTATTTTATTTTCTCCCACAGGCTGTACTTCTTTGTTTTTCTTGTCCGCACAGGTTGATAGTGGTTACGTTATATTTGTTGTCTATCGCCGTGTTCTATAGTTTGTCTAAGCAATATATTTATCCTTTACCAACCTGCTAAGTCCAGCGTAAGTTGAAGACTTAGCTCAAATTGAGTACAGCCCGATCGATGATATTCCCCGTTCGTGGACGTTGTATGTATACGCCCAGTTTACTATTATTAAGATGATGACTCATCATCCACAACTACAAACATGCTCCAGCTACGATCAGCAGGAGAAAATGGCAAACTTTCAAACTATAAATATTTATTTAAAGAAAAAGAAATTAACGAAATGTGTGTTTATTTTGTGTATGTTCTTTTCCAATGTTAGGAAGACAATCATCATTTTTTGGCCATGTAATGAGAAGAGAACAAGTTGAATATATTGTAACAACTGGAAAAATTGAGGGACGAAGAGATAGAGGGAAGCAAAGAGAAAAAATAACAGACAGCTTAAGAGAATGGCTTGGCAGAATGTCAACAACAGAAATGATAAATAGCTGCCGAGATCGAAAGTTGTGGAGAGACATGATCACCTACGCCACTAGGCCTGGTACTTGATGATGATGATGATGATGATGATGTTTCTTTACTTCTTTATTACCCATTCATCTTTCAGTTTATTTTTTTCCTAATATTTCTTTTTCACTTCTTCATATAGTCGTTTTATTATTACTTATTCCTCTTCTAAATTGTCTTTTTCTTTATTTTATGTATTCTTAATATTCCTGTATGGTGCAGAAACATGGACATTACACAAGAAAACAGAACAGAAAATTGAAGCCTTTGAAATGTGGATTTATAGAAGAATAGGTAGAATTGGATGGAAAGAAAAGAAAACAAACGATGAAGTTTTAAAACAACTGAAAATAAAAAGAGAACTGCTAAATACAATTAAGATAAGACAAACAAGGTCTTACAGCTAGATACAGGTCTTGTAAGAAGAGCTTACAGCTAGATAGAGATCTTGTAAGAAGGTCTTACAGCTAGATAGAGGTCTTGTAAGAAGAGCTTACAGCTAGATAGATGTCTTGTAAGAAGAGCTTACAGCTAGATATAGGTCTTGTAAGAAGAGCTTACAGCTAGATATAGGTCTTGTAAGAAGGTCTTACAGCTAGATAGATGTCTTGTAAGAAGAGCTTACAGCTATATATAGGTCTTGTAAGAAGGTCTTACAGCTAGATAGATGTCTTGTAAGAAGAGCTTACAGCTAGATAGAGGTTTGATTACTTTTCTTCTTCAACATCATCATATACCATACCGGTTAGCGCAGGCGATCATTTTCTTCTACAATTTTCTATCCACAATGCATCGATTCAGTTGTGTTGTTAACTATTTTCCATACCATGACAACAAACTATCTAGTATCTTCTTTCTTTGTCGTCCGCTACATTTCTTTCCCTGTATTTTGCCAGCTGTAACCAAGTAATCCAACTTTCCTCTTTTCATGATGTTCCTGAAAAATGTCAATTGTTTCTTTCGGATGTTTTTAGAAGCTCTCTTTTTGTGTTGGCCTTTTGAGAACATCCTGTTGCATTGCCTCCTCCACTTCTTCTTCTTCTTCTTCTTTTCTCTTTTCACTGATACCTAAAAGGTGTCTTGGTTTATATCATTTGTTGTTCTTGAGCTGCTCGAACTGTCTGAATTAGTGATTTTCCTTTGTTGTTACATGTCTATGTCACTGCATCTATCCATCTTCTTCTGAGTCTTCCTCTTGGTCTTTTTCCATGCATTCTCGAGAAGAACGCCCTTGATGGTGATTGGTAAGGATTCATTCTGACCAGGTGGCCAAACCATTTAAGTTTTTGTTCTATATATTCTTGGCAGGGTTTTGTTCCTACCATTTTTCTTATGGTTTCATTTGGTATTCTATCCCTTCTTGTGTTGTTTGTTACTTTTCTCAAGCATCGCATCTCACATGTATTGATCTTTCTTAAATGTGATTTAGAAAGGGTCCATGTTTGACTTTCATAGCACAAAGTTGGTATGAAGATGCTATTTATCATTTGTTGTTTAGCTGGCATAGAAATGGTTGGATGTCTTAACAATGGTGAAAGCTGGTATGTGACAGCATTTGCTTTTTGTATTCTCATGTCAATTTCTCTGTCTAGTTTTCCATCTTCTGTGAACATTGTGCCTAAATACTTGAATTCCTCTACTTGTTTTATTTCTTTATCTTTGATCTTGATGTTTAATGGATGTCTTAATTTGCTTATTCTTATAGCCTCTGTTTTTTCTGTGTTAATTTTCATAATGTAGTTTGTGCAACTTATTTGTGCATCCTCCACTTCACTCTGCATTATTTGATGTCCTGTGTCCTTGTTTGAATTGTGTATCTCTGGTCTTTCATCATCATAGAGTTGATATTATGTCCATCTTTCCAGTATCATATCTTCCACATTATTATATTCCCTTCCTTTGATTTCACACATCCTGAAACACTGATTTCTGTTTTTCGTTTTAATTCACTTAACTGATTGTTCATAAATGTTGTGTCTTTCTTTTGTTGTTTTTACAATTCTTCACGTTTCTGTTTCAACCATCCTTCCTTTGCTTCTCTACATTTGTTCTGGGTCTCTTTGTGCAATATTTTATACGTCCGTTTTTCTTTCTTATATGTTCGTCTTTTGTCCATTAGTTTTAGAAATTCTTGTATCATCCATTTGTTCTTGTTGATATTTTCTACTTGTCGTTTATATGTTCACTAATCAAAACAACCAACCAAGAAGTGTAATCAAGAGTTAAGATACACAGCGATAACAGGCTGGAGTTGAATAGGTCAAGAGCTTAGAAGAGATTAAGGCAAAATGACGAGAACTGCAAAGTGGTGGACTCCGGAGGGATGGTGAGAGAAAGAGAGAGTCAGACATGGGCAACATGACCGAGGACAGTGGAAACAGAGATGAACAGTTCGGACCAGACGTATGTACCCTGAAAACAGTGGCTACTGACGATTCAAAGTATAGTCACTTAGCTACCCCCCACCTCCCTTTCGTTATAAGACAAGATGCGACAAAGCATTGAGATCAGTCTTTCTGAGTTCTTCTGAAGTGATGAAGGTAAGAAAGAAAGAAGATGAAGATAGCAAACAAATGTCTCTCTTCTTTATTATTGTTGCAAGGAATGAGTACCTGGCTCACAGAGTTAGGGAGACGTAATAGCAGTGAGGAACAACACTGGCCTCCTCACATCAAAGTTGCTGTGGTCTAATATGTTGAAATATTATTTCACTCTCCAAAAGATATGACTACGTCCCGATATATTACTTTCACGTTTGTATTTGTTTTTTAAAAAAAGTATAACTTGTCATTCTTCTTCTTTTCTTCATCATTTGAATTTCAGCGTCAAATGGGATATAATTTGTGGTATTTTGATTATCTGTTGGCCTCTGCTGTTGTTTAATTTATTTATTGGTTTTTCTAACATTCCATCAATCCATCATCTTTTGTGTTGGCCTTGCGTTTGATGTTCTCGTAGTATTTTGAAAGGCTCATTGAGTTCTATTTTGGTCTTTTTGTCTTATTGCGTGGCCAAGTTGTTTTTTTATGTATTTTATGGTGGGAATGATTCCAAGTTTTTTTTTCCCAGTTCCTCATTTCTGATCTTTTCTCTCAGGTTGCTTCATGCCTACGTCGAACACATTTCGACTAAGTAATACAAGTAAATTAAAAATAAAATTTTAAAAAATTAAATAAATTCTTACCAGCAACCGACAGGCCTAGCGTCAACACCTGAAAGAAAGAACATTCATATTTACAGCAATGTAAGTGAGGTCGATAAATGGACCTGTCCAATTTTGAAGAGTAGATATAGTCAATAATCTACTTTTGTACGAGGAAGGTTTTGTTGACGAACTCGGATATTTTGTCCGTTTGAATTTTTGTTTATATTTACAAGTAGTAAAAATTGTGTTCATCGCCATCACTAAATTTTTCCAGTTTTTGATGCAATCTTGGTAAAAACATCGATACACGTGACAAAATACGAGTACCATTTAGCGACTTAGTGGGTGTATATGGATCCTGTTGTTGGTAATTTACAGATTCTAGCAGACGAGGCTCGAACAAAATCATTTCCTTGGCCATAGTTACGCGCCGAGCATACCGCTAACTGTACCTAGAACTGGTTTAATTAACGCACCTATGAACCTACCCTTCTGCAGTATCTATTTCCTCATTGTCACAGTTGTCTTTATGCGAGCAAGGATCCGCAAGTTGTTTTTATGGCAATGCAACCGTCTCTTATATGCCATTTTGAACCGAACGTTACCTTGTATCACGCTGTGACAGCATTCGCAATGAGCTCTTATGAGACCAGGAGATATTGCTTTCACCACGGCCATTACCGCTATTGGTTTAGCACAGCATATGAAGCGCAACATCTTGGGGACGTAGGGTAAGTGGTGCACTTCAGGAAAAATATTGGCGCGTAGTTTTAACTGATCTGGAGTTTCCTGTCGAAGGTCAAGTAAACAAATACCAGTGAGGAGCCGACGTTGCGTCCTTAAAACTGTCCTGAATATAAGACACGCGACCTGGACACATTTGTTTGGCTAAATGAGTAACCTGAGACCTATCTCGAGGGTTCTCAAAGAGTACTATATAGTCATTATTGAGACTTATCGTTCTCTGCTCAGTATTTTTTCATAGACTGATATTTGTACAATATACACTACACTCAGGTACCGGTGATGACTGCCTTTGGTAATGATTTTCGTGATCCTGTCATCAGTTCCGTCCATAATGTCATCTATAAGCACCAGACGTCTCCTATCTCCTCTCCATTGTTCCATGCCCGGTAGTCCTTCGTTAAACTGAACTACCCTTCGTCGTCTCTTACATCGGTTGCTACTCATCATAACAGTACACGATTTTATCAGGTGCGAGACTGACTAGCTCTGACACATGTTCTACAAATTTCCTAACAAATACGATTTATCCACAACCAGTTGGATCTGCGACTAACGCGGTAGACGATTATTGGTTTGATTCATACATACAACTGACATGCTACATATTGTTTATAGTATTCTAAGTATTTTATAACTTAAAACGCTTTCACCTGCACTATAATATATATTTTTTATGATTACAGATATGACATTATGCAAGCAGGTTACCAAAAGGGTATGTAGAGCCCTTACGAATGATATCCAGTTGTTTTACACTGGGTGTATGGAGAGCCCTTACGAGTGATATCCGGTTGTTTTACACTGGGTGAATGGAGAGCCCTTACGAGTTATATCCGGTTGTTTTACACTGGGCATATGGAGAGCCCTTACGAGTGATATCCGGTTGTTTTACACTAGGTATATGGAGAGCCCTTACGAGTGATATCCTGTTGTTTTACACTAGGTATATGGAGAGCCCTTACGAGTGATATCCGGTTGTTTTACACTGGGTGAATGGAGAGCCCTTACTAGTTATATCCGGTTGTTTTACACTGGGCATATGGAGAGCCCTTACGAGTGATATCCGGTTGTTTTACACTAGGTATATGGAGAGCCCTTACGAGTGATATCCGGTTGTTTTACACTAGGTATATGGAGAGCCCTTACGAGTTATATCCGGTTGTTTTACACTGGATGTATGGAGAGCCCTTACGAGTTATATCCGGTTGTTTTACACTAAGTATATGGAGAGCCCTTAAGAGTGATATACGGTTGTTTTACACTGGGTGTATGGAGAGCCCTTACGAGTGATATCCGGTTGTTTTACACTGGGTGTATGGAGAGCCCTTACGAGTGATATACGGTTGTTTTACACTTTGTGTATGGAGAGCCCTTCCGAGTGATATCCGATTGTTTTGCCCTGGGTGTATGGAGAGCCCTTACGAGTTATATCCGGTTGTTTTATACCGGGTGTATGGAGAGCCCTTACGAGTGATATACGGTTGTTTTACACTAGGTATATGGAGAGCCCTTACGAGTGATATCCGGTTGTTTTGCCCTGGGTGTATGGAGAGCCCTTACGAGTTATATCCGGTTGTTTTGCACTGGGTGCATGGAGAGCCCTTAGGAATAATATCCGATTGTTTTACACTGGGTATATGGAGAGCCCTTACGAGTGATATACGGTTGTTTTGCCGTGGGTGTATGGAGAGCCCTTACGAGTGATATACGGTTGTTTTGCCCTGGGTGTATGGAGAGCCTTTACGAGTGATATACGATTGTTTTACACCGGGTGTATGGAGAGCCCTTACGAGTGATATCCGGTTGTTTTACACTAGGTATATGGAGAGCCCTTATGAGTGATATCCGGTTGATTTACACTTTGTGTATGGAGAGCCCTTATGAGTGATATCCGGTTGTTCTACACTAGGTGTATGGAGAGCCCTTAGGAATGATGTCCGGTTGTTTAACACTAAGTACGTTGAGAGCCAAACAAATGAACTTGACACCGCTACTTAAAATACACATTTGCGGACCATGTGGATTATCTGATATTCGATAAAATAGGCCATATAATACGATGAGGTGCTGGACCTAACAACAATTACAATTATACGACAGCGGGTTCTGCGCTATGGTAAACGGCGGCGTAAAAACCTTATTACAGAACCTGTGTCTACCTCGCCTTGCTCAGACAACACCATATACTCAGTCGATGTGCCCGTCAGTGTCTACATACGGCCATTGATTACACATCACCAACTCCTGAATGTATTATCTTGTCAATGAGGACAGTGGCTGATTCCTAATATATCACAGTTTACGTGATTGCTAAAAACACCTCTATATCATAATTGGATACACTCCCCTAGTATCCTATATCAGATGTTGTGATAGTTTGTATTACACATATTCCATACGTTCATTTTTTTCTTTCTTTACTCGTTGTTACATTTCTTGTACGTGTAGTTTTTTTCACCACTGTCATTATGATACTAACAAATCACCTTTAGTACCACCTAATATTTCACTCTCCTGTCATTATCATACTAACAAATCACCTTTAGAACCACCTAATATTTCACTCTCCTGTCATTATCATACTAACTAACCACCTTTAGAACCACCTAATATTTCACTCTCCTGTCATTATCATACTAACTAATCACATATAGTACCACCTAATATTTCACTCTCCTGTCATTATCATACTAACTAATCACCTTTAGTACCACCTAATATTTCACTCTCCTGTCATTATCATACTAACAAATCACCTTTTGTACCACCTAATATTTCACTCTCCTGTCATTATCATATTAACAAACCACCTTTAGTACCACCTAATATTTAACTCTCCTGTCATTATCATACTAACAAATAATCTTTAATACCACCTAATATTTAACTCTCCTGTCATTATCATACTAACAAATAATCTTTAATACCACCTAATATTTAACTCTCCTGTAATTATCATACTAACAAATCACCTTTAGAACCACCTAATATTTCACTCTCCTGTCATTATCATACTAACAAACCACCTTTAGTACCACCTAATATTTCACTCTCCTGTCATTATCATACTAACTAATCACCTTTAGTACCACCTAATATTTCATTCTCCTGTAATTATCATACTAACAAATCACCTTTAGTACCACCTAATATTTCACTCTCCTGTCATTATCATACTAACAAACCACATTTAGTACCACCTAATATTTAACTCTCCTGTCATTATCATACTAACAAATCACCTTTTGTACCACCTAATATTTCACTCTCCTGTCATTATCATACTAACAAATCACCTTTAGTACCACCTAATATTTAACTCTCCTGTCATTATCATACTAACAAATAACCTTTAATACCACCTAATATTTAACTCTCCTGTCATTATCATACTAACAAATAATCTTTAATACCACCTAATATTTCACTCTCCTGTAATTATCATACTAATAAATCACCTTTAGAACCACCTAATATTTCACTCTCCTGTCATTATCATACTAACTAATCACCTTTAGTACCACCTAATATTTCATTCTCCTGTAATTATCATACTAACAAATCACCTTTAGTGCCACCTAATATTTCACTCTCCTGTCATTATCATACTAACAAATAACTTTTAGTACCACCTAATATTTCACTCTCCTGTCATTATCATACTAACAAATCACCTTTAGAACCACCTAATATTTCACTCTCCTGTCATTATCATACTAACAAATAACTTTTAGTACCACCTAATATTTCACTCTCCTGTCATTATCATGCTAACAAACCACATTTAGTACCACCTAATATTTCACTCTCCTGTCATTACCATACTAACAAACCACCTTTAGAACCACCTAATATTTTACTCTCCTGTCATTATCATGCTAATAAACCACCTTTAGAACCACCTAATATTTCACTCTCCTGTCATTATCATACTAACAAACCACCTTTAGCACCTCCTAATGTTTCACTCTCCTGTGATTATCATACTAACAAATCACATTTAGTACCACCTAATATTTCACTCTCCTGTCATTATCATACTAACAAATCACCTTTAGAACCACCTAATATTTCACTCTCCTGTCATTATCATACTAACAAACCACATTTAGTACCACCTAATATTTCCCTCTCCTGTCATTATCATGCTAATAAACCACATTTAGAACCACCTAATATTTTACTCTCCTGTCATTATCATGCTAACAAACCACATTTAGAACAACCTAATATTTTACTCTCCTGTCATTATCATGCTAACAAACCACCTTTAGAACCACCTAATATTTCACTCTCCTGTCATTATCATACTAACAAACCACCTTTAGCACCTCCTAATGTTTCACTCTCCTGTGATTATCATACTAACAAGTCACATTTAGTACCACCTAATATTTCACTCTCCTGTCATTATCATACTAACAAATCACCTTTAGAACCACCTAATATTTCACTCTCCTGTCATTATCATACTAACAAATAACCTTTACTACCACCTAATATTTCACTCTCCTGTCATTATCATACTAACAAATCACCTTTAGAACCACCTAATATTTCACTCTCCTGTCATTATCATACTAACTAATCACCTTTAGTACCACCTAATATTTCACTCTCCTGTCATTATCATACTAACAAACCACCTTTAGAACCACCTAATATTTCACTCTCCTGTCATTATCATACTAACAAACCACCTTTAGAACCACCTAATATTTCACTCTCCTGTCATTATCATACTAACAAACCACCTTTAGAACCACCTAATATTTCACTCTCCTGTCATTATCATACTAACAAACCACCTTTAGAACCACCTAATATTTCACTCTCCTGTCATTATCATACTAACAAACCACCTTTAGTACCACCTAATATTTCACTCTCCTGTCATTATCATACTAACAAACCACCTTTAGAACCACCTAATATTTCACTCTCCTGTCATTATCATACTAACATACCACCTTTAGAACCACCTAATATTTCACTCTCCTGTCATTATCATGCTAACTAACCACCTTTAGAACCACCTAATATTTCACTCTCCTGTCATTATCATACTAACAAATCACCTTTAGCACCACCTAATATTTCACTCTCCTGTCATAACCTCTAAACACACAACTATCGATCATTACAGTCATTTCACCATCAACACCACTACATCTACCCCGATTCAACCTTCCAAACACACCCTAATTCCACACACCTTCCACCAACCGATTGGCGGTTTTTTTCTCCTTACACTGTCTACATCACCAAGCCTGGTGCATTTTCCTTACATACTTATATATGTAGGATGCACCAGGGTCAAGCACGTTGTTTGTCCTATACATATTCTGTATGAAGGAGCAAAAGGAGGTCATAGCAAACATATATCACTACTCAGACAGCATCAAAGAAACGCTGCAGCAACATCAAGTGTCAATAATTGAAACCGGCAAGAAAACGAAAACCAGAACTTTGTACCTCCCTCGACACACAAACGGGTACAATAAGAAGTAAAGGAAGCAGAAAGAGAGGTTATCTATGTCATTATATTGTTCATGTTGTTAAAATTGTTTTTTTTTTAATGTCTCTGCTACAAACGCCACCAGAAATGGAGGGGGTGGTGTGTTCTTGACGCTGAATAACCAGGACGAGATCACCAAGTCAACAGCTACTGGGAAATTCTCAAACAACTTTAAAGCAGAAACTGAGGCCATCAGAGATGCTGCAACACTGGCTACCCAACACAAAAATATGCACAATAAATTGCTGATTCTGACTGCACTGTCAGTATTATCAGCTCTAAAAAGCCCCAAGAACAATGAACTAGATGACTTGAGAACAACTCTGGACCAACTATGCAATAACTTCCACAGAGTAGTCATTCAGTGGATACCATCACAGTGTAATATACACGGGAACGAACGCGCAGACAAATTAACTAAAGAGGGAGGGAGATTACCACAAGAGAACCATCCGCTCAGTTATGATGAAGCCAAATCCATCCTCAGGGGTCAGTTCCATGAAAAATGGAAACAAGAACACCCAAAGCATAACGAGAGTGACGGATACCACCAACTATCAAGGAGGGATCAAGTCATCATACTTCGCCTACGCACTGGCCACAATAGAATGAGAAATCACATGTTCACCAAATTCAAAATAGGTACAACCAGCCTATGCCACTGTACACTAGGACAATATGACTACAAAAAATGTTATACAGGATTGCCCCCAGTACACAGACCAGAGAAGAGCAATGTGGTCCACACCCACCTCCCTGGAAGAGAAACTATATGGGGCAGTCGATTCGCTTAAACAGACAGCTGACTTCAAGAGAGAGTCTGGAATCCTACTCTGATTGAGTCTTGATCGCAAAGTGAGAAATTACTTCTTGCAATTACTATTCTTGTGTTGATTTATTTCTTACATTTTCCATCATTATTTACTACTCTTTTTATTTATAGGAGAGCCGTGATAGCTCAGTGGTTAGTGAACTGGGCTACAAAGAACAAGAGGTAGGGTTCAATCCCAAACGAAGGCTTCCAAGTTCACCCAGCCTTAAATGGGTACCTGATTTTTTTCTGGGAAAGTAAAGCGGCACGGAGGAAAAACCAACCAAATTACCCCAAAATACATGTGTCGAAGGTGTATAACAATTATGGTTACTAACACCATATTCCCTATCGCCATCTGGCGTGACGGGGGCTCTTTACTTTTTTCTTAAAATATAATTTATAAATTTGTAATAATCAAAATAAATCAATGACATTGAAGGCAAAGATAATGCTTCATCTTTTAGGTATATATTTCAATATATAATTTATAAAGTTCAAAGAAAGCATTGGTCATTTCACAATTGATGAGATTTTCTAATGACTTGTGCTGATGTAAGTAAAAATAGTAAAGTACCCCCGTCACGCCAAGTGGCGTATAGGGAATATGGTGTTAGTGACCCGTCACGCCAAGTGGCGTATAGGGAATATGGTGTTAGTGACCATACATTTTACAGACCTTCGGCACATGATTTTTTGGGGTAATGTGGTCGGTATTACGCCCGTGCCGCTTTACTTTCCCAGAAAAAAATCATGTACCCATTAAAGGCTGGGTGAACCCGGAAGCCGTCGATTGGCATCGAACCCTACCCCTTGTCCTTTGTAGTCCAGTTGACTAACCACTGAGCCTTGTGCTTATGTCGTGCTTGTGATTTCCACAAGAGTCTTCACTATTCATCACATGTTGCAGAATGTGGCATCTACATAGTGAATATTGCTTACCTACATGATCACCTTCCTACCTGCCTGCCTACCTATCCACCAACTATTCAAATAATTAAGAAATCAACCTAACAGACATTCGGGGTTGTAACAAATAAATACACAATTTAAGTAGCGAACAAATAAACCAAACCTTCAAATAAGTAACAAATCAACAATCAAGGTAATTGACAAAAACCAACCATTCAGGTAATTAATAAACCAACCAACTATCCAGGTAAGTAACACATCAAGAAACTTCCAGGTAAGTATTGAACCAACCAATCATCCATTCAGATAAGTAACAAATCAACCAACCATCCAGGTAAGTAAAAAAAACACACCAAATATCCAAGTAAGTAACAAACCAAGCAAACAACCATTCAGGAAATTAACAAACCAACAAACATTCATTCAGGAAAGTAACAAACCAACCAACAACCATTCAGGAAAATAACAAACCAACCAATAACCATTCATGTAACTAACAAACCAACCAACAACCATTCATGTAACTAATAAACCAACCAACAACCATTCAGTAAAGTAACAAACCAACCAACAACCATTCATGTAACTAACAAACATACCAACAACCATTCAGGAAAGTAACAAACCAACCAACAACCATTCATGTAACTAACAAACCAACCAACAACCATTCAGTAAAGTAACAAACCAACCAACAACCATTCATGTAACTAACAAACCAACCAACAACCATTCAGGAAAGTAACAAACCAACCAACAACCATTCAGGAAAGTAACAAACCAACCAACAACCATTCAGGAAAGTAACAAACCAACCAACAACCATTCAGGAAAGTAACAAACCAACCAACAACCATTCAGGAAAGTAACAAACCAACCAACAACCATTCAGGAAAGTAACAAACCAATCAACAACCATTCAGGAAAGTAACAAACCAACCAACAACCATTCAGGAAAGTAACAAACCAACCAACAACCATTCCTGTAACTAACAAACCAACCAACAACCATTCATGTAACTAACAAACCAACCAACAACCATTCATGTAACTAACAAACCAACCAACAACCATTCATGTAACTAACAAACCAACCAACAACCATTCAGGAGAATAACAAACCAACCAACAACCATTCATGTAACTAACAAACCAACCAGCAACCATTCAGGAAAGTAACAAACCAACCAACAACCATTCATGTAACTAACAAACCAACCAACAACCATTCAGGAAAGTAACAAACCAACCAACAACCATTCATGTAACTAACAAACCAACCAGCAACCATTCAGGAAAATAACAAACCAACCAACAACCATTCATGTAACTAACAAACCAACCAACAACCATTCATGTAACTAACAAACCAACCAACAACCATTCATGTAACTAACAAACCAACCAACAACCATTCATGTAACTAACAAACCAACCAACAACCATTTATGTAACTAGCAAACCAACCAACAACCATTCAGGAAAGTAACAAACCAACCAACAACCATTCAGGAAAATAACAAACCAACCAACAACCATTCAGGAAAGTAACAAACCAACCAACAACCATTCATGTAACTAACAAACCAACCAACCAACAACCATTCATGTAACTAACAAACCAACCAACAACTATTCAGGAAAGTAACAAACCAACCAACAACCATTCAGGAAAGTAACAAACCAACCAACAACCATTCAGGAAAGTAACAAACCAACCAACAACCATTCAGGAAAGTAACAAACCAACCAACAACCATTCAGGAAAGTAACAAACCAACCAACAACCATTCAGGAAAGTAACAAACCAACCAACAACCATTCAGGAAAGTAACAAACCAACCAACAACCATTCAGGAAAGTAACAAACCAACCAACAACCATTCATGTAACTAACAAACCAACCAGCAACCATTCAGGAAAATAACAAACCAACCAACAACCATTCATGTAACTAACAAACCAACCAACAACCATTCAGGAAAGTAACAAACCAACCAACAACCATTCATGTAACTAACAAACCAACCAGCAACCATTCAGGAAAATAACAAACCAACCAACAACCATTCATGTAACTAACAAACCAACCAACAACCATTCATGTAACTAACAAACCAACCAACAACCATTCATGTAACTAACAAACCAACCAACAACCATTCATGTAACTAACAAACCAACCAACAACCATTTATGTAACTAACAAACCAACCAACAACCATTCAGGAAAGTAACAAACCAACCGACAACCATTCAGGAAAATAACAAACCAACCAACAACCATTCAGGAAAGTAACAAACCAACCAACAACCATTCATGTAACTAACAAACCAACCAACAACCATTCATGTAACTAACAAACCAACCAACAACCATTCGGGAAAGTAACAAACCAACCAACAACCATTCATGTAACTAACAAACCAACCAACAACCATTCAGGAAAGTAACAAACCAACCAACAACCATTCATGTAACTAACAAACCAACCAACAACCATTCAGAAAAGTAACAAACCAACCAACAACCATTCAGAAAAGTAACAAACCAACCAACAACCATTCATGTAATTAACAAACCAACCAACAACCATTCAGAAAAGTAACAAACCAACCAACAACCATTCATGTAACTAACAAACCAACCAACAACCATTCAGAAAAGTAACAAACCAACCAACAACCATTCAGGAAAGTAACAAACCAACCAACAACCATTCAGAAAAGTAACAAACCAACCAACAACCTTTCAGGAAAGTAACAAACCAACCAACAATCATTCAGGAAAGTAACAAGTCGACCCACCAACTAAACAATTTCCAACAATTTCCCTCTAACGAACCGAACCGTTATTTATTTTCTAGCTTTTAAACACGTTTTGGTATAAACTCGTTATGTCATTGACCTGATCACTTAGACTCACCGAAACGACCAGTAGAATCATCTTGTGTTTGATGCTCACGTATTGGGTAGAAAGAATCAAATTGGGGAAGACTCCTCGCCGGCTGTTGTGTTCGTCTCCTGAGCTTACAGTTAAAATGTAAAGAGAAATCAAGTGAGCATTATATTCTTACAAGAAAATAACATGTTTTTTATACTGTCGGAGTTGAAGTTAATGATTCATAATGAACCGTTTAGAGGTATTCTGATAATTGCAACATCTGGTGAAACGACAAAGTTTTAAAACTAAAAATGAAAAGAGAACTTATCATCATCATAATCAAGTACCGGGCGAACTGGCATAGGTAATCATGTCTCTCCACAACTTACGATCTCGACAGTTCTTTATCATTTCTGTTGTTGACCTTCTGCCAAGCCATTCTCTTAACCTGTCTGGTATCTTTTCTCTTTGCTTTCCCCATATCTCTTCGTCCCTCAATTTTCCCAGTTATTACAATATATTCCAGTTATTCTCTTCTCATTACATGGCCAAAAAATGATGATTGTTTCTTCCTAATATTGGAAATTAGCTCTCATTTTGCTTTGACCTCTGTCAGAACGTTTTCATTACTCTTCTTAGCTGTCCATGGTATTCTCAACATTCTTCTGTAAAACCACATTTCTACAGGCTCCAGTGATTTTCTTGTCTGTTGTCCTATTGTCCATGATTCACATTCATATGTTAAGACTGGCTCTACATAACATTTAAGAACTCTTTTTCTTGTTTCTATTGTCAAAAATGGTTTGCATAGTATCTTCCTCATTTTTTGGAAAGCTGCTTTTGCTTGAGCCATTCTGCATCTGACCTCTTTTGTACATCTTCCGTCTGAGGTTAACAAAGTTCCCAAATATTTCAATTCATTTACCTGTTTTAATATTGTTCCACTTGTCTTTATTCTGCACTGAGGTGATGTCTTTTTCTTTGTTGTTACCATTACTTCTGTTTTTTGCTATTTTGGCTGAGTCCTTTATTTTTGCATTCTTTCACTATAATGTCCAACATTTCTTGTAACTAATTTTCACTCTTAGCGATTAATACTGTATCATCAGCCTACCTTAGATACAAATGAAATTTTGGGGGCATGTTAAAAGACACAACAGCCTAATAAAATTAATATTCGAAGGGAAAATACAAGGTAAAAGAGGCGGAGGGCGACCAAGACTAACATGGACGAGTAACAGCAACAGATGGACAAGTCAACTTAGGACAATCTGCACCATCAAAACAAAAGATATAGTGAAATGGCGCTCCATGGTAGCCAATCTTCGATGCGGAGACGGCACTCGATGATGATGATGACGCAACATCTGGTTAACTCATTCAGTACGGAAGGTTTTTAGCTGGTAGAGATTTCAGAAGAAACTGTTTTCATGTTTTTAATATTAATCTACATGTTTATATTTATCTAACACTTAACATATTAGATATGAATTTTTAGATAATTAAACAAGGAATTATATTTCATTAATACCAAGATGATACAAGACATATAAAAAGAATATGGTTTGATGACAGTTTACACTAATCAAATTGAGAGTGACGCACTGTGCGGCTAAACGTACATGACAGAAATCAGCATGGCGCATGGAGCGTAGAAACGTACGGAAAGAGTTAAAATGTGGATGCTATTTATTGTTAATATTGTTAATATGACTCTCGGGTCTAAGAGACAAATTACACAACACAGAGAAAGCCGTAAAGATTCTAGATAGTTGACTCTCGGGTCTAAGAGACAAATGACGCAACGCAGAGAAAGCCGTAAAGATTCTAAATAGTTGACTCTCGGGTCTAAGAGACAAATGACACAACACAGAGAAAGCCGTAAAGATTCTAGATAGTTGACTCTCGGGTCTAAGAGACAAATGACGCAACGCAGAGAAAGCCGTAAAGATTCTAAATAGTTGACTCTCGGGTCTAAGACAAATGACACAACACAGAGAAAGCTGTAAAGATTCTAAATAGTTGACTCTCGGGTCTAAGACAAATGACACAACACAGAGAAAGCTGTAAAGATTCTAAATAGTTGACTCACGGGTCTAAGAGACAAATGACGCAACGCAGAGAAAGCTGTAAAGATTCTAGATAGTTGACTCACGGGTCTAAGACAAATGACACAACACAGAGAAAGCTGTAAAGATTCTAGATAGTTGACTCACGGGTCTAAGACAAATGACACAACACAGAGAAAGCTGTAAAGATTCTAGATAGTTGACTCACGGGTCTAAGAGACAAATGACTAATGACTATCTCAAACGTTACATAAGAGCTGGTGTCCAAGTGACTAATGACTATCTCAAACGTTATATAAGAGTTGGTGTTCAAGTGACTAATGACTATCTCAAACGTTACATAAGAGCTGATGTCCAAGTGACTAATGACTATCTCAGATGTTATATAAGAGCTGGTGTCCCAGTGACTAATGACTATCTCAAACGTTACATGAGAGCTGGTGTCCTAGTGACTAATGACTATCTCAAACGTTACATAAGAGCTGATGTCCAAGTGACTAATGACTATCTCAGATGTTATATAAGAGCTGGTGTCCCAGTGACTAATGACTATCTCAAACGTTACATGAGAGCTGGTGTCCTAGTGACTAATGACTATCTCAAACGTTACATAAGAGCTAATCTCCAAGTGACTAATGACTATCTCAAACGTTACATACATACGTTACATAATGACATCAAATCAATGCTGGGCTTTGGTAAACATCTGCTCAACCACGACCTACAACTCGGATATTCACAAATTCTGTTTAAGCGACAGAGCCAACATTGCAACAAACCGACCTTTGCTTGGAGAATGTAGAATTGTGATACAATTAGTTCGGTCTCATAGGCGTCGCTTTAGAATGACTAGACAAAGGTGCCGCTTTACTTTCCCAGAAAAAAATACAGTACCCATTTAAGGCTGGGTGAACCCGGAAGCCGTCGGTTGGGATCGAACCCTACCTCTTGTCCTTTGTAGTCCAGTTCACTAACCACTGAGCTATTGCGGCTCCCTTTCTTTAAGTTAGAGGGGGGTTTTAATTCTCTTACCAATTAAATTAATAACGATTGAATTGAATGTAATTGCACGTCGTATCTTATACATTTAAATACGTTATTTTCAGTGTTTTATAAATCTGATGGATATGTTATAAATAAAAAGAGTATTGAAGTTATATTAAAAGACTTGAACAAAAGAACTGGCTCATATAAACACCATTCTCATCATCATCATCATCATCATCATCATCATGTACCATATCGGTTGGCGTAGACGATCATGTCCTTCCACAATCTTCTATCCGCAGTGCATCGTATCAGTTCTGTTGTTGACTGTTTTCCATGACATGACACCAAGCTTTCCAATATTTTTCTCTCTTTGTCGTCCGCGATCTCTCTTTCCTTTTATTTTGCCAGTTATAACAAAGTATTCCAACTTTCCTCTTCTCATGCATGATGTGATCGAAGCCCGCGGTAGACAGAAAGGAGTTTTTCTATCGTGGGGAAAATAAAAATCCTGAGTCTCACACGTCGTGGCGACTGCTTGACCAAGCGGCCTTTATCCCTCTGGTTCTATCTTTGCCCCCCGACATACACCAGCAATGGTACTAAGGTGTCGTAAAGATAGTTTTTTTTATGCATGATGTGCCCGAAAAAATATTGATTGTTTCTTTCTGATGTTTAGCACCATTCTACAGAGGAAATTAAAATACTATAGTTACGTCAAAAGACACAGTGGGCTGGAAAGAACAATAATGGAAGGCGTGGTTGCTGCATGACGCACCAGGGGCGTACCAAGAAGAAGGTGGTTTCAAGACATCAATGAGACCTTTGACATGGTAAAAGAAAAAGTGGGAGATCTGGCTAGAGATGGAGATTTTTTTTCAGACTGGCTGTGGTGAGTGCAACGTTTTGTGGGAGATCTGGCTAGAGATGGAGATTCTTTCAGACGGGCTGTGGTAAGTGCAACGTTTTGTGGGAGATCTGGCTAGAGATGGAGATTCTTTCAGACGGGCTGTGGTGAGTGCAACTTTCTGTGGGAGATCTGGCTAGAGACAGAGATTCTTTCTGACGGGCTGTGGTGAATGCAACGTTTTGTGGGAGATCTGGCTAGAGACAGAGATTCTTTCAGATGGGCTGTGGTGAGTGCAACGTTTTGTGGGAGATCTGGCTAGAGACAGAGATTCTTTCTGACGGGCTGTGGTGAGTGCAACGTTTTGTGGGAGATCTGTTTACAGGCAGAGATTCTTTCTGACGGGCTGTTGTGAATGCAACGTTTTGTGGGAGATCTGGCTAGAGACAGAGATTCTTTCAGCCGGGCTGTGGTGAATGCAACGTTTTGTGCGAGATCTGGCTAGAGACAGAGATTCTTTCTGAATGCAACGTTTTGTGGGAGATCTGGCTAGAGACAGAGATTCTTTCTGAATGCAACGTTTTGTGGGAGATCTGGCTAGAGACAGAGATTCTTTCTAACGGGCTGTGGTGAATGCAACGTTTTGTGGGAAATCTGGCTAGAGACAGAGATTCTTTCTGACGGGCTGTGGTGAATGTAACGTTTTGTGGGAGATCTGGCTAGAGACAGAGATTCTTTCTAACGGGCTGTGGTGAATGCAACGTTTTGTGGGAGATCTGGCTAGAGACAGAGATTCTTTCAAACGGGCTGTGGTGAATGCAACGTTTTGTGGGAGATCTGGCTAGAGACAGAGATTCTTTCAAACGGGCTGTGGTGAATGCAACGTTTTGTGGGAGATCTGGCTAGAGACAGAGATTCTTTCAAACGGGCTGTGGTGAATGCAACGTTTTGTGGGAGATCTGGCTAGAGACAGAGATTCTTTCAAACGGGCTGTGGTGAATGCAACGTTTTGTGGGAGATCTGGCTAGAGACAGAGATTCTTTCAAACGGGCTGTGGTGAATGCAACGTTTTGTGGGAGATCTGGCTAGAGACAGAGATTCTTTCAGACGGGCTGTGGTAAATATAACGGTCTAAAAAGAACACGCGACCTGGTCGTGGTGATGGTGATGGTGGTGGTGGTGAAGATGACAGATATTTGGTCTTATTTGTAAAATGCACCACTTGGAGTGAGCTGTTCTCCTAATTAGACAAACGCCTGCTTGAATTACGACATAGTTTTAAAACATTTGTATTTCTGTTATGTTTCACTGTGTTTTGTTTTTAACCTGTGCATATGTTGTCCACCACCTTGTGCATGCGGCTTTATTCTCCCGCCCCACTAAAAACAATAAACCCGACACGCCCTAGAAATTGGGAAATTATCTTAACAATAGTTTTGTTAGTTTCCAAACGAGTAATAGTAGGAGCATATAAAAGTGTGGGTATTAGAAGTACTAGAAGTATTAATAGGAGTAATAGTAGTAGAAGTATTAATAGGAGTAATAGTAGTAGAAGTATTAATAGGAGTAATAGTAGTAGAAGTATTAATAGGAATAATAGTAGTAGAAGTATTAATAGGAGTAATAGTAGTAGAAGTATTAATAGGAGTTGTAGTAGGAGTACTAGAAGTATTAATAGGAGTAATAGTAGTAGAAGTATTAATAGGAGTAATAGTAGTAGGAGTATTAATAGGAATAATAGTAGTAGAAGTATTAATATGAGTAATAGTAGTAGAAGTATTAATAGGAATAATAGTAGTAGAAGTATTAATAGGAGTAATAATAGTAGAAGTATTAATAGGAGTAATAGTAGTAGGAGTAGTAGAAGCATTAATAGAAGTAATAGTAGTAGAAGTAATAATAGGAGTAATAGTAGTAGAAGTAATAATAGGAGTTGTAGTAGGAGTACTAGAAGTATTAATAGGAGTAATAGTAGTAGAAGTATTAATAAGAGTAATAGTAGTAGAAGTATTAATAAGAGTAATAGTAGTAGAAGTATTAATAAGAGTAATAGTAGTAGAAGTATTAATAAGAGTAATAGTAGTAGAAGTATTAATAAGAGTAATAGTAGTAGAAGTATTAATAAGAGTAATAGTAGTAGGAGCAGTAATAAGAGTAGATGAGGGAGTGGAAGTAGTAGTATAGGAGTAATGTTAATAGGAGCAGGTGTAATAAGAGGAGGAGTAGAAATAGGAGTAGTAGAGTGCTAGAATATTAGCAGGAATATAAGTAATAGGAGTAGTAGTAGATATAATTGTAAGAGTAGTAGAAGTAGTGGGGGTTATAGAAGTAGTTGTAGCAGTAGTTGTAGTAAAAGTAGGAGTATAGTAGTAGGAGTAATAGAAGGGGGCATGCTGTAGTAGAAGTAGTATTCCGAGTTTTAGTAAAAATAATAGTAACAGTAGAAGTAGTAGGATGGGGAGGAGTTTGGAGTATAAACTGTAGTTGTAGGAGTAATAATAGTAGGATTAGCGTTAATAGTAGCAGTACTAGAATTAGTAGGGGAAGGAGCACAATGAGCGAGATTTGTGGGGAAGAGACAACGAACATAACGCTCTCAGGTTGTTCGAGGAATGAGTGGATCAATTGGACGGTTGTAGTTGGTTTGACCTTAGAAGACATTGACGCTTATTTTATTAGTGACAGCGCGATTTATTTGAAATATATCACGACAGACTCTGGAATACGGTAGCTGTTTGTGCACTGATATTTATCTCAATGAGCTACACTGAGTGGCAGTGTTCCCTAGCGTTTGGTTTTTCGTGGCAATGTGCTGTGTCACTGAGTACGGGTTCGATCCTGCTTCCGTCCATATATTGTTCTTTGTTTTTTTTTTTCTGTTGTTGATTATTTGTCATTTTTTTCCAGAGTGCTGTAAACATACCTCTTCCTCTGAATTGATTCGCTGATTATCGCCTCGGAAGTTCCCCTCTATAATAATATTCATTTATTATTATTTGGCTACAGTATGACTGTGTTGTGTATTCTGATGATACTGTTAGAGGGGCCGTTGTCTCCATTTCCTTCTCGGGTTTCCGCCACTGGCATCGTCAGAAAAATACATAGCCTCGGCCTCCAGTCGGTCTCACCAGACGCAACCTGCATCGGAACAGGCTGACTAACACTAGAGACAAACAATAATAAATGAATATTATTATAGAGAGAAACTTCCGAGGCGATAGATCAGCGAATCATAGGAGGAAGAGGAACAGGTAGTGTGTTACAGCACTCAGAAAAAAATCACAAATAAACAACAACAGAAAAAAAAAAATAAAGAACAATATATGGTCCGAAGTATGATCGAACCGTTGAATTAAAGTTAGCTGATTTGGCAGTGTTCCCTAGCGTTCGGCTTCTCGTGGCAAGGCGCAGTGCTAAGGAGTCTTCTTCTATCTCTATCTTTATCTTTACGACACATAGTACCATTGCTGGTGTATGTCGGGGGGCAACGATAGAACCAGAGGGATAAAGGCCGCTTGGTCAAGCAGTCGCCACGACGTGTAAGACTCAGGATTTTTATTTCACCCCCGATAGAAAAAATCCTTTCTGTCTGCCGCGTGCTTCGAACACCGAATGTCAGCTTTTCAGCCAGTGGAACCGTGGTTTTAGCCGCACGGTCACGCGCACGGGCTCGATTCTGCTTCGGAGCATAAATTATTCTTTTGTTTTTTTTTTGTCTGTTGTTGTTTATTTGTCATTTTTTCTGAGTGCTGTAAAACATACACCTTCCTGCTATGATTCGCTGGCTAACACTATTCTGTCCGTGGAGATGCCTGTCTTGATAGGGAATCTATCTATTGACCTTTCGAGCCGTAGCTGGCCCATAGGGCGTGGACCAAGATACACCTTCTCCTATCTGATTTTTTTGTTTTAGCAGTTTTCTTTTAAAGATATTTTATCAAATCTCGCCATCTGCCTCTGTTCTGTGCAAGCAGTTCTATCTCATTGAGGGAGCCGATTCCTGCTGCTCTTGCCTCTCTCATCAATGTTCTTCTCAGTGTCTCCCTGGGTCTTCCTCTTTTTCTCTTACCTGTTGTTTCCCATATGAGGGCTTGCTTTGCTATTCGGTTATTATCTCTTCTCATCACATGTCCAACATCTTGATAGAGAATACAGAGACACAATTTATTCTCGATTTGGGGTCGTAACATCCTGGTAGCCTTGAATACAAACATGCGTGAAATATGCTGCAAGTGATAACAACATTTTTAGGCTGCTTAGCTGGCTGTGTGTTGTAATTCATATCTCTTTTTGGCAAAGCGCTATATCTAGGAGTAGGGGGCCGATCCAACATGGGCGACTGTCTATTATTCTTGGAGTTTACTGTTGTTTATTTCTAGATTTTCATTATTTGTGTAAACATACATGTCCCACTGTAATTATTCGTTGACCTGTGAACTCGGACGTTTCCATTCGTAAACATATTCATTCGTTGTTCGTAAAAATATTCATTCGTTGTTCGTAAAAATATTCATTCGTTGTTCGTAAAAATATTCATTTGTTGTTCGTAAAAATATTCATTCGCTGTTATCGAAGAGGAGTGGCTGTCGATTGGGCGCCAGAAAGATAAATAAAGAAAGGAACACAAGAATGTTGACCTAATAAATATACGTTGTGACTGATGGGGGACAATGTGTTAACAATAACTGAAGGGCAGGCAGGTGTAAATCCAATGATTGGGCGATGGATTTGCAATGTAATAATGGGATTTTTAATAACATTAACAATGGAATTTGTGGTGCTTTTGTTGTGATTACGAAAGGGCGGAATAAAAGAGTGGGACAAAGTGGACTTTGTTGTTACAATAAGTGAGAGGATGGGAATATTGTAGGAGGAATATTTCTAATTACAACTGATAGCTCAGTGGTTAGTGAACTGGACTACAAAGAACAAGGGGTAGGGTTCGATCCCAACCGACGGCTCCGGGTTCACCCAGCCTTAAATGGGTACTGGATTTTTTTCTGGGAAAGTAAAGCAGCACGGGCGTAATACCGACCACATTACCCCAAAAATCATGTGCTGAAGGTCTGTAAAATTGATGGTCACTAACACCATATTCCCTATACGCCACTTGGCGTGACGGGTCACTAACACCATATTCCCTATACGCCACTTGGCGTGACGGGTCACTAACACCATATTCCCTATACGCCACTTGGCGTGACGGGTCACTAACACCATATTCCCTATACCTATACGCCACTTGGCGTGACGGGTCACTAACACCATATTCCCTATACCTATACGCCACTTGGCGTGACGGGTCACTAACACCATATTCCCTATACCTATACGCCACTTGGCGTGACGGGTCACTAACACCATATTCCCTATACGCCACTTGGCGTGACGGGTCACTAACACCATATTCCCTATACCTATACGCCACTTGGCGTGACGGGTCACTAACACCATATTCCCTATACCTATACGCCACTTGGCGTGACGGGTCACTAACACCATATTCCCTATACCTATACGCCACTTGGCGTGACGGGGGTACTTTACTTGACTTATTATGGAGGGAAACTTCCGAGGCGATGGATCAGCGAATAATTTCAGAGGAAGAGGTTTGTTTACAACAATTGGAAACAAAACACAAATTAATAATCAACAACAGAAGAAACAAAACACAAATAAATAAACAACAGAAGAAACAAAACACAAATAAATAATCAACAACAGAAGAAACAAAACACAAATAAATAATCAACAGAAGAAACAAAACACAAATAAATAATCAACAACAGAATAAAACAAAACACAAATAAATAATCAACAACAGAAGAAACAAAACACAAATAAATAATCAACACCAGAAGAAACAAAACACAAATAAAAAATCAACAGAAGAAACAAAACACAAATAAATAATCAACAACAGAAGAAACAAAACACAAATAAATAGTCAACAGAAGAAACAAAACACAAATAAATAGTCAACAGAAGAAACAAAACACAAATAAATAATCAACAACAGAAGAAACAAAACACAAATAAAAAATCAACAACAGAAGAAACAAAACACAAATAAAAAATCAACAGAAGAAACAAAACACAAATAAATAGTCAACAGAAGAAACAAAACACAAATAAATAATCAACAACAGAAGAAACAAAACACAAATAAAAAATCAACAGAAGAAACAAAACACAAATAAATAATCAACAGAAGAAACAAAACACAAATAAATAATCAACAACAGAAGAAACAAAACACAAATAAATAGTCAACAACAGAAGAAACAAAACACAAATAAATAATCAACACCAGAAGAAACAAAACACAAATAAATAATCAACAACAGAAGAAACAAAACACAAATAAATAATCAACAACAGAAGAAACAAAACACAAATAAATAATCAACAACAGAAGAAACAAAACACAAATAAATAATCAACAACAGAAGAAACAAAACACAAATAAATAATCAACACCAGAAGAAACAAAACACAAATAAATAATCAACTGAAGAAACAAAACAAAGAACAATAGATGTTCATCAGCAGGACCTCCAATCTAAACCACAGGAAGCTACAATTCGTGTTGTTGCCTCCTAAATGTTTGACGCAAGTATTCAGTCCAACCCTATCAGGGAGATACTTGTCTTAATGGGGAAATACAGATACACAATTTATTCCCGAGTTTTGATCGCAGCAATATGTGCTAGTGTCATGAGTACACATGCGTGAAAGACATCTGCAATGATAGCTATTTATTAGGTAGCCGAGTTGGTCGTGTGCTCTAACGTTTAGTTTCTCGTAGCAAGGCGCTGTGCCAGGGAGTACGGGTTCGATCCTGCTTCGGACCATATATTGTTCTTGGTTTGTTTGTTTTTTGGTTGTTGATTATTTTTTTATTTTTTCCCCAAATTTTGTAAACATACCTCCTCCCCTGAAATAATTCGCTGATAAATATTATACATGTTGAGAACTGGTTCTTCCTAACTATTGTGAAACTGTATTAACTTTTAGGGTACTTGGTCGATCATTGTTATACATGTTGAGAACTGGTTCTTCCTAACTATTGTGAAACTGTATTAACTTTTAGGGTACTTGGTCGATCATTGTTATACATGTTGAGAACTGGTTCTTCCTAACTATTGCTGAAACTGTATTAACTTTTAGGGTACTTAGTTGATCATTGTTATACATGTTGAGAACTGGTTCTTCCTAACTATTGCTGAAACTGTATTAACTTTTAGGGTACTTAGTTGATCATTGTTATACATGTTGAGAACTGGTTCTTCCTAACTATTGCTGAAACTGTATTAACTTTTAGGGTACTTAGTTGATCATTGTTATACATGTTGAGAACTGGTTCTTCCTAACTATTGCTGAAACTGTATTAACTTTTAGGGTACTTAGTTGATCATTGTTATACATGTTGAGAACTGGTTCTTCCTAACTATTGTGGAAACTGTATTAACTTTTAGGGTACTTGGTCGATCATTGTTATACATGACAAAACAAGGACCCTAGTCCTATAAGACGACAACACGTCTATCAATAATTCGTTCTGGGCACGCACCTCTGTCCCTAAATCAGCTCTGTCCCTAAACCAGCTCTGTCCCTAAATCAGCTCTGTCCCTAAACCAGCTCTGTCCCTAAATCAGCTCTGTCCCTAAACCAGCTCTGTCCCACACGTCCAATGGCTGGTTCAACTCGGACCTAAAAATAACAATCTCCTTTAACCTTTAACTAACTTTCTCTCCTTCAATAATAAGCATCATCATCATTGAGTGCCGTCGCTGCAACGAAGGTTGGCTACCATGGAGCGCCATTCCACTCTGTCTCTTGCTTTGATGGTGTAGATTGTCATAGATTGACTTGTCCATCTTTTGATGTTACTCGTCCATGTTAGTCTTAGTCTGCCTCTGCCTCTTTTACCTTGTATTTTCCCTTCCAATATTACTTTTAGTAGGCTGTTGTGTCTTTTAACATGCCGCAAAAATTTCATTTGTCTTGTCTTAATTGTATTTAGTAGTTCTCTTTTTATTTTCAGTTGTTTTAAAACTTCATCGTTTGTTATCTTTTGTTTCCATCCAATTCTACCTATTCTTCTATAAATCCACATTTCAAAGGCTTCAATTTTCTGTTCGGTTTTCTTGTCTAATGTCCATGTTTCTGCACCATACAGGAATATTGAGAAGATGTAACATTTTGCTATTCTTATATAATATTCTCCAATCCTATCCTTCAATAATATCACTCATCAATCCTTGTGCGGTAAAGCTGATAACAAGGAGCCAGTAGTGGGTGTGATAAACACTCCAAGGTATAGTGATAGCTTTACAAGGAAGGAACACAACACAATACTGACGTTTCGGCGTGTTGTGTTCCTTCCTTATAAAGCTGTCACCATATCTTGTAGTGTTTATCACACCCCACTACTTGCTCCTTGCTACCAGCTTTACCGCAACATTGCCATTATTTGCCTGTTCACTCCCCATAAATCCTTGTCTGTTCCCAAACTTACGCGTTTGTCTAACCTCGCGCTTAACATTACCACCTATTTGACTCTCCATTCTCAATTTCCCAGTGTTAACGTGCATTCTTTCTCAAGTGAGACAACTGTGCACTATTCATATTTTTGTTTTACTTTCCTCAGTTAATTCCCTTATATTATATTTGTTTGCGAGCATCAGTGGTTGAGCGGTTAGTGTGCTCGCTTTCTGATCAGTGGTTGAGCGGTTAGTGTGCTCGCTTTCTGATCAGTGGTTGAGCGGTTAGTGTGTTCGCTTCCTGATCAGTGGTTTAGCGTTTAGTGTGCTCGCTTCCTGATCAGCAAGCATCAGTGGTTGAGCGGTTAGTGTGCTCGCTTCCTGATCAGCAAGCATCAGTGGTTGAGCGGTTAGTGTGCTCGCTTCCTGATCAGTGGTTGAGCGGTTAGTGTGCTCGCTTCCTGATCAGCAAGCATCAGTGGTTGAGCGGTTAGTGTGCTCGCTTCCTGATCAGCAAGCATCAGTGGTTGAGCGGTTAGTGTGCTCGCTTCCTGATCAGTGGTTGAGCGGTTAGTGTGCTCGCTTCCTGATCAGTGGTTGAGCGGTTAGTGTGCTCGCTTTCTGATCAGTGGTTGAGCGGTTATTGTGCTCGCTTTCTGATCAGCGAGCATCAGTGGTTGAGCGGTTAGTGTGCTCGCTTCCTGATCAGTGGTTGAGCGGTTAGTGTGCTCGCTTCCTGATCAGTGGTTGAGCGGTTAGGGTGCTCTCTTCCTGATCAGTGGTTGAGCGGTTAGTGTGCTCGCTTCCTAATCAGTGGTTGAGCGGTTAGTGTGCTCGCTTCCTGATCAGTGGTTGAGCGGTTAGTGTGCTCGCTTCCTGATCAGCAAGCATCAGTGGTTGAGCGGTTAGTGTGCTCGCTTCCTGATCAGTGGTTGAGCGGTTAGTGTGCTCTCTTCCTGACCAGGGTCTGGATTCGATCCTCATAAATGGCCTATTATTTGTTCGAACCGACAAAGTTCTCGGCTTCACCCAGTATCTGAAAATGGGTAGCAGAGATTTTTCTGGGATGTAAAATTGGCCTAGCATGATACCGATCACATTACCCAGACATGGTCATAGAAAAATATGGTCACTAACACCATATTCCCCACACGCCTAGCAAGGCAAAGGGGAGGGAACCTCCACTTTTTTTTATATTTTACTTATATTTGTTCTCCTTTCTCTCATTTCACTTGCAACCACGTTCTCCGGACAGATACGGCTCTCCTCCCCGACGATCCTTTTGAGATCAGAGGGGGAGTCACTTGCACATCGCGCAACATTTTCATGCCATCATGAATATGTAAAATTGAAATAAACAAAAGAATAGGTATGGCAAAAAGTAATTTTAATGCCATAAAAAATATACTAACAACAAAACAAATATCGCCAGGGTTGAAACTAAGAATAGCAAAATGTTACATCTTCTCAATATTCCTGTATGGTGCAGAAACATGGACATTAGACAAGAAAACAGAACACAAAATTGAAGCCTTTGAAATTTGGATTTATAGAAGAATATGTAGAATTGGATGGAAAGAAAAGAAAACAAACGATGAAGTTTTAAAACACTGAAAATAAAAAGAGAACTACTAAATACAATTAAGACAAGACAAATGACATTTTTTGGGCATGTTAAAGACACAACAGCCTACTAAAAGTAATATTGGAAGGGAAAATACAAGGTAAAAGAGGCAGACCAAGACTAACATGGACGATTCAATCTATGACAGCCTGCACCATCAAAACAAGAAACAGAGTAGAATGGCGCTCCATGGTAGCCAACCTTCGTTGCGGAGAAGGCACTCAATGATGATGATTTGTATGCGATTTAAGTTGACCTACATATGCAAATTAAGACGCCATCTCGGGGTAAAATGCAATGAACATCAGTACGTATCGTATTTATCACAACTCTGGTTAATCAGAAAGAAAATATCTGCTTGCTTGCGTTCGCCCGATGACTAAAGTATTCTAGAGTATTCGTAGACTGTAGAATTCCTCTTCATCATCCGCCCTTAAAAGGACGTTAAGTGGGTGTGTCTGCATTGTGTTGTGGTTTGCAGTATAACTGTGATATTTGCGCCTTTCGGCCCAACACATCCGACTTCAGCACGACAATTTTGAGTACCGGATTGTCTTCCCTCTTCGATCCCTACTAGCTTGACCAGACTAGACAGGTTAGTCTGTTACTAGAGGCACTGCGGAGAGGTGGAGCAGGGTCTGGATGGTTCTGGTTCCCCGATTCTGGTACAAACTATCAGCTGTGGGTCGCTGACAACTTCCAGCTCTGGAGACGCGCCTTCGCCTCCGAAAGAAAAGATTTCTCTCTCTCTCTCTCTCTCTCTCTCTCTCTCTCTCTCTCTCTCTCTCTCTCTCTCTCTCTCTCTCTCTCTGTCTGTCTCTCTCTGCGATCAGGACTCAATCAGAGTAGTACTCCAGACTCTCACACAAAGACAGTTGCCTGTTTAAGCCTGTTAGATCCACTCTGCTTGAATACCTGTGAAAACGTTGCACTGTGTTCTGCGCCAGTGGCCCAGCGCATCCGATTTCAGCCATCATTTTGTTCAGGTTTGCTTTCCTTAGCCTTTGATTGTCCCCAATCTTCCTGCAAGGCAACAGATTGTCTTTTCTGTAGGGGGATTCTGCCCTTAGATGGTCGGCCCTCCCAGGTTTACGAGCACCATCTGCCCGAGTCACTAGAGGTGACCAACACAGACATGCGACTTTGAATATGAGGAAACTGCAACAAGGAATACTTTTTATGCATAGCCTTCAATTGTTCCCTATCCCCATATACCGGTAATTCACGTCCTCTTGAAAATGATGATCGTCGCAGCACTTGATGATGCCATGCCGTCGCCGCCGACTCTAATTCCGAACACACAGACACACAGTCAGTCGTCAAATTATCCCCGTCGCACATCAAACAGCAGACCGCAAGACCAGCGTACGGTCGGTCTAGGGAACCACCACGATGACGCAGCACACAGCAATGTCGAAGACACAATCTCGCTCCCTTTAGATCTCCGACCACTCCAGTGTAAGCAGCCCACGACGAACAAAACACGAAGCAAATTCCCCAAAGAGACAAAACTGCGGCTGACGAAGTAGTTTACATTAATGAGTAACATGGAAATAACTTGCGTCAAAGAATTCCAACAACGGTCATGAACAGCACCAATGTGACGTAAAGCGCAGATCACGTCTAGACGGTGGAAGGTCTCACTCACAACACCCGATTTGTCAAAACGGGACTGTCGTCGGTCCACGACCTCGCCCCAGCGGCACAGATGTATTAAGTATATCATCATTTTGACTTTAACGTAGAAAAGTGCAACGGAGAACCGAAATTAATCAGACCCTGGATGCACTTTCTGCAGCGATCGTGAGAACGTGGACTAGATCTGCTATCTTGGATCCGTCCATGTTTCTAAGAAAAGATTTAAAAATGTTCTCCCATTTGTTTTTATCGGCAACTCAGGAATGGTCCAGACTTATTTTACATTCAGAGGAAAGATAACTCTTGTCACCAGATTATTTCAGTCAGACACCTCAAGTCAGCACCTTGGTTTAATTTTAAATTATTGAATTGAATTTACGATCAGCAGTAGAATCTTGAAATCTTCCACAGATATTAACAGTTGACCTGTGCAATGTCAACTAAACTAGACCTGAACAGTTATAGACTTGACCTGTGCAATGTCAACTAAACTAGATGTGAACAGTTATAGATTTGACCTGTGCAATGTCAACTAAACTAGATGTGAACAGTTATAGATTTGACCTGTGCAATGTCAACTAAACTAGATGTGAACAGTTATAGACTTGACCTGTGCAATGTCAACTAAACTAGATGTGAACAGTTATAGACGTAACATGTGCAATGTCAACTAAACTAGACGTGAACAGTTATAGACGTAACATGTGCAATGTCAACTAAACAAGATGTGAACAGTTATAGACTTAACGTGTGCAATGTCAACTAAACAAGATGTGAACAGTTATAGACGTAACATGTGCAATGTCAACTATACAAGATGTGAACAGTTATAGACGTAACGTGTGCAATGTCAACTAAACTAGATTTAAATAGTTATAGACTTGACCTGTGCAATGTGAACTAAACTGATGGTAAAACCTCAAGATCTAGTCCACGTCACCCCTTCGGATAAAAGGGATCGGAGTTAAGAAGGGCACAGCCAGAAACGAGAAACTTAGTGGGTGTGTAAGAAGACTTGTCAATTAACACAGAACTGGAATCGTCAGTCGCTGGACACTCCGGGACTTGCTGAGGAGGGGATCTGAGCACCTATGGACATGTTCGGAGTGCAATGATGATGATCCGCTAATACCTAGATAACTGAGGAGGGGATCTGAGCACCTATGAGCGTGTTCGGAGTGCAATGATGATGACCCGCTAATAACTCAATAACTGAGGAGGGGATCTGAGCACCTATGGACATGTTCGGAGTGTAATGATGATGACCCGCAAATAACTCAATAACTGAGGAGGGGATCTGAGCACCTATGGACATGTTCGGAGTGTAATGATGATGACCCGCAAATAACTCAATAACTGAGGAGGGGATCTGAGCACCTATGGGCGTGTTCGCAGTGCAACGATGATGACCCGCTAATAACTCAATAACTGAGGAGGGGATCTGAGCACCTATGGGTGTGTTCGCAGTGCAACGATGATGAACCGCTAATAACTCAAAAACTGAGGAGGGGATCTGAGCACCTATGGGTGTGTTCGCAGTGCAACGATGATGACCCGCTAATAACTCAAAAACTCCTCGCGAGTATCGTCCCTTATGTTTCCGTTAAAACGATTTTTCCCGCAGCAGACGATTCAGAGTTGCCAATTTGGAATTTTTTTTTTTATATCCAAACTTCATAAATTTTTTTTTTTTTAATAAATCACCATAAATCATAATTAAAAGCATGTTTTTTTCATTTTCCTTATTTAGCATTTTTCTGTCTTTTAAAAAGATTCTTACATAAGCGATAATTCTTTCATCTCGATTAGAATGTCGAAACAAAGACTTCAATAGTAATTCTATTTTTGTTGTCCAGCAATACTAGATGCGTAAGATGGTAAACGTGGGTTATAGCAGAATAGCAGGCACATTGAGACGAATATATTGTATAGGCAATATCAGTCTGCGTAAATAAAGAAGATAAACTTTGGCCTTCATATAGGTAACGTTCACGCCTCGCAAAATTAAATCGACCAGTTGCTGAGAACCTTCTAATTATTTCATCATATTTAGCCAACGGCCGCTATTCAAAGAAATCAGCTTCGACAAAAATGGTTGCTTGACTTAAGAACCGACCACCGTCAAATATTAGCTTTTTTTTTTTTTTTTTTTTTTTTTTTTTGCATCCTTCAGCTTTCACCTAAATTAAAGTCCTTACAGGCTATGACATTAATTTTGCGCATTAATCCTGTTTTTTTTCCTTCTGGCAGCTGTGTGCACAGAGGACCCTCACCGCGCTGGCAGATATCTATCTCATCTATCTACTCGCTCAATTTCAGTGAGTGAGCTTTCTATCTCATCTATCTACTAGCTCAATCTCAGCGAGTGAGCTTTCTATCTCATCTATCTACTCGCTCAATCTCAGCGAGTGAGCTTTCTATCTCATCTATCTACTCGCTCAATCTCAGCGAGTGAGCTTTCTATCTCATCTATCTACTCGCTCAATCTCAGCGAGTGAGCTTTCTATCTCATCTATCTACTCGCTCAATCTCAGCGAGTGAGCTTTCTATCTCATCTATCTACTCGCTCAATCTCAGCGAGTGAGCTTTCTATCTCATCTATCTACTCGCTCAATCTCAGCGAGTGAGCTTTCTATCTCATCTATCTACTCGCTCAATCTCAGCGAGTGAGCTTTCTATCTCATCTATCTACTCGCTCAATCTCAGCGAGTGAGCTTTCTATCTCATCTATCTACTCGCTCAATCTCAGCGAGTGAGCTTTCTATCTCATCTATGTACTCGCTCAAACTCAGCGAGTGAGCTTTCTATCTCATCTATCTATTGATTTTTCGGCTGAAGATAGAGCAGAAATTCTAGGATCTCCATGTCAAACAATCTTTGCAATTTAGTGTCAGACTTTGCACAAGGCCCACAATGTGTCTTGCCACACAAGTCCCTATTCTGGGCTAACCTCTCAACATTGGCAAGAGAGTTGATCCTCTTGCTATTGCCTCTCGCCTAGCTGTTCTTTTATTATTGTTTCTCTAAGTCAGTCTTTTTTTATTTACTCTCTGGTTTCCATTTGGTGAAATTGCTTTTTTTTTTTTTTTTCAAGTTGCATTCGTTCTTTGATCCCTGCTCTCTTGACCACACTGTATGGTCCAATTCCAAGATCACCGCTGGTCTTGAGAATCTTTCAACAGTTTTTGAGCCAATACGGTGTTTTAGTTCAGTTTTTGAATTAGTGTTGCACTTCCGTGTAGCAAAGTCACAATGGATCTACAATCAGAGCTTTTGCCGAAATTTAATTTACCTTATCAATGATTATTAGCTGCTCCGTGTCGTTATATGTTTATTTTACAATCAGAACCTTAGTCTGAAATAGTCTTTGGTTCTTTTGTTATGGAAGGCCCCGGTATCACTGCAAACGAATTAAAATCCATAATTACTCAACCGCCCGTGCCAGTGGAATATTCCGAATAACTAACTCATCTCCCAAACAAAGAAAGGTAGCTATAGTCCCCATCATAGCAGTCTCAGCACACGCCAAAAGATATAAGGCGAAACCGCACAGAAAGTGAACACAGCCAACTGTTCCCTGTCATACGATATCATCATTCATAGCAAGCAATTGGAATATCGAAACATGATCAAAACGGATGAAACACACAGCTCACGGTGTGCACAAAGCACTTAACTCAGTAGCTCATGCAAAAAACCGGACTTGGAATATGAGGAAACTGCAACAAGGAAACTTTTCATACATAGCCTTCAATGGTTCCTGCCGCCTATCCACCATATTGACCGGAAGTTCACGTCCACCTGAAAATGATGATCGTCATATTTTTTTTTTTTTTATGTATAGCGCTTGATGGTATTAGGTCATCGTTTTTTACTCCAATTCCGAACATATAAAACACAGTTAGTCGTCAGATTATCCCCGTCGACATCAAACAACAGACTGTAAGATTAGCCTATGGCCGGTTTAGGGTGTCACGATGAGCCATTATGATGACGTAGCACACACAACAATGGCTGCGCCCATAGATTCCTGATTACTCTAGTGAATGCAGCCTAGAACGAACGAAACACGGTGCAAATTCCCTAAAGAGATAAAACTTTGGCTGACTTGACGGAGCAGTCCACATTAATGAGTTGTAACATGTAAATAAATTGCTGTTTTAACTTGCGTCAAACAATTCCAATAACGGTCATTGAACAGCACTCAATGTGACGTAAGCCGCTGATCAACCCTAGACGGTGGAAGGTCGCATTCACAACACTTGATTTGTCAAAAAGGAATATTGCCGTGCGTACGACTCCGCTTCATCGGCGCAGATGTGTTAAGTAGAACATCATTTTGACTTCAACGCAGAAAATTGCAATGGAGAGCCGAAATTAATCAGACCCCAAATGCAATTTCTGCACCGATCAAGAGAACGTGAACAAATTCCACCATCTTGGAAACGGAAGTTTATCCTGAAATAGTCTGTACGTAAGCAAGGGTAGCTTCATTGCAGAAGTCAAAAATACGTAGGGTCACCTTTGTCTACGTCACAAGACATGCGGGAGTACGGCGAAATGAAAGAGCGAACAGGTTGGCTAGTTGCGCTATTGTTGAGGACGGTCAACCAATAGATCGGGCGGACATCATCAATGATATTAAAGGAAGTAGGGAGGACACAGGACTTCGACAACCATGAGTCTACGTCACTCCTTCGGATGAAAGAGATGGGAGTTAAAATGGGCACAGCCCGAAACGAGAAACTTAGTGGGCGTGTAAGAAGACTTGTCAGTTAACACAGATCTGGAGTCGTTAGTCGCTGGACACTGCGGGACTTGCTGAGGAGAGGATCTGAGCACCTATGGACATGTTGACATGAGTGAAATGATGATGATGATGACCCGCTAATAACTCAGTTTGAATGTCAAACCTCCATGGCTAATGTTTGATACAGATAATTATTTATTTTAAAACATCATCATCAAGTACCGGGCCTACTGGCGTAGGTGATCATGTCTCTCCACAACTTTCGATCTCGGCAGCTATTTATCATTTCTGATGTTGACCTTCTGTCAAGCCATTCTCTTAAGCTGTCTGCTCTTTTTTCTCTTTGCTTCACTCTATAACTTCGTCCCTCAATTTTTCCAGTTGTTACAATATATTCCAGTTGTTGTCTTCACATTATATGACCAAAAAATTATGATTGTTTCTTCCTAATATTGGAAATTAGCTCTCTTTTTGCTTTGACCTCTCTCAGAACATCTGCATTACTCTTCTTAGCTGTCCATGGTTCTCTTAACATTCTTCTGTAAAATCACATTTCTATAGACTCCAGTGATTTTCTTGTGATATTTTCAGTGATATTCAGTGATATTCAGTGATTTTCAGTGATATTTTAAAACAGTGAAAGAATAAAGAATGTTCACATGGGAAATTATCGAAAATATGTTGGGATTGTGTTAAAGAGTTGGAATTGTGTGTGATTATTCAAAGTTTTGTTAACTTTATTTTCTGGCTTTTAACACACAAAAAAGTATTGTTTGGCTTAAAATTTAAACTACAACCTGGCAACCCTTCAGCAGACGATAGACCAGACTCCAAGAAGATGGTCAAAATGCCGTTCAAGCCGTTGGCAGGTCAGTGTTTTGTCTGTGTTGTAAGGAAATAAAAAGCAATTCATATATAGCTTTTATAGTTCCCATTAACTTAATATTGTCAGAAATCTAATAATGTATTCAATTCATGGAACTGAATAAACGACGGCAACGACTCAAAACTCCCGTGATTGGTGTAAGTCAAGTGTTATATGGTGATTGCCTCGCTCTCATCTTCTCTGCACCTAGGAGTTGGAAGAGAGAGGTAAGTTTAAACCAATTTTCTGGACATATAGCTGCGGTAAGTTATCTTGTATGATGCAATACAAATATTACATTCAGAATATATTCTAAATATTATTCTTTTACAGTGTGGTTTTGTTAGAGGTAAAGGAACGAGCAATGTCATATTATACTATATACCATAAGATCTTTAGTACTTTAGTAGAAGCTAAGAAAGGGCTACAGAAATAATGTGAAAAGTGTTATGAAAAGTTTCCTTGTTGCAGTTTCCTCGTATTCCAAGTCCGGCTTGTTGCAGGAGCTACTGAGTTAAGTGCTCTGTGCACACCGTGAATGTGTGTCTCATCCGTTTTGATCATGTTTGGATATTCCAATTGTTTACGATGAATGATGATATCCTATGACAGGGAACAGTTGGCTGTGTTTACTTTCTGTGCGGTTTCGCCTTATGTCTTTTGTCGTGTACTGAGACTGCTACGATGGGGACTACAGTTACCTTTCTTTGTTTGGGAGATGAGATATTAATTCGGATGACTATGGGCGGTTGAGTAATTATGGATTTTAGTTTGTTTGCAGTGATACCGGGGCCTTCCATAACCATAAGAATTCTATAATGACAGTTTGAGTATAGTTTCTGAAGAGAAAGAAGTCTATAATGAAATGACAGTTTGTGTATAGTTTCTCAAGAGAAAGAAGTCTATAATGTTAGTTTGTGTATAGTTTCTGAAGAGAAAGAAGTCTATAAAGACAGTTTGTGTATAGTTTCTGAAGAGAAGGAGGTCTATAATGACAGTTTGTGTATAGTTTATGAAGAGAAAGAAGCCTATAAAGACAGTTTTTGTATAGTTTCTGAAGAGAAAGAAGTCTGTAATAAGTTTGTGTATAGTTTTTGAAGAGAAAGAAGTCCATAAAGAGAGTTTGTGTATAGTTTCTGAAGAGAAAGAAGCCTATAAAGACAGTTTTTGTATAGTTTCTGAAGAGAAAGAAGCCTATAATGACAGTTTGTGTATAGTTTCTGAAGAGAAAGAAGCCTATAAAGACAGTTTTTGTATAGTTTCTGAAGAGAAAGAAGCCTATAATGACAGTTTGTGTATAGTTTCTGAAGAGAAAGAAGTCCATAAAGACAGTTTGTGTATAGTTTCTGAAGAGAAAGAAGTCCATAATGACAGTTTGTGTATAGTTTCTGAAGAGAAAGAAGTCTATAATGACAGTTTTTGTATAGTTTTTGAAGAAAAAGAAGTCTATAATGACAGTTTGTGTTTAGTTTCTGAAGAGAAAGAAGTCTATAATGACAGTTTGTGTATAGTTTCTGAAGAGAAAGAAGCCTATAATGAGTTTTTGTATAGTTTCTGAAGGGAAAGAAGCCTATAATGACAATTTGTGTATAGTTTCTGAAGAGAAAGAAGTTTGTAATGAGTTTGTGTTTAGTTTCTGAAGAGAAAAAAGCCTATAATGAGTTTTTGTATAGTTTCTGAAGAGAAAGAAGCCTATAATGAGTTTTTGTATAGTTTCTGAAGAGAAAGAAGCCTATAATGACAGTTTGTGTATAGTTTCTGAAGAGAAAGAAGTCTATAATGACAGTTTGTGTATAGTTTCTGAAGTGAAAGAAGTCTATAATGACAGTTTGTGTATAGTTTCTGAAGAGAAAGAAGCCTAAAATGAGTTTTTGTATAGTTTCTGAAGAGAAAGAAGTCTGTAATGAGTTTGTGTATAGTTTCTGAAGAGAAAGAAGTCTGTAATAAGTTTGTGTATAGTTTCTGAAGAGAAGGAAGTCTGTAATGAGTTTGTGTATAGTTTCTGAAGAGAAAGAAGTCTATAATGACAGTTTGTGTATAGTTTCTGAAGAGAAAGAAGTCTGTAATGAGTTTGTGTATAGTTTCTGAAGAGAAAGAAGCCTATAATGACAGTTTGTGTATAGTTTCTGAAGAGAAAGAAGTCTGTAATCAGCTTGTGTATAGTTTCTGAAGAGAAAGAGGTCTGTGATGACAGTTTGTGTGTAGTTACTGCAGAGAAAAACCTTTAACAAAAACACAGAAATACAGGGTACAATTTGTTGCACTATAATGATAATTATAAGTTGAATGAATGGGAATATGTGCCTGGTAGCTGGACACTTAACCAGTTGATAGCATTCAAAGATAAATATAATTGGTTATTTTGTAAAGATTAAGGTTTGGTATGCACAATTTGTGTTATGGAGTGTACACGTAAGCTCTTAACCCCAGGGTATTAAATTAGCATCAGAGTGGATTAATGTTTTGAAGGAAAGGGTCTAGTTCCTAAATGTAGTTTGTCATAACAGGTTATTAAGTTAGTTTCAGACTGGGTAAATGGATTATTTTGTATTTATGGACGGGTTTAATTAAACCAACAAAGACAACCCAAAAAGTAAATTTTCCAAACATAGATTTAGTTCTCCGTGGTTTTGTAGTTTCTCTAAGTAAAATTAATCCCATAATTGCAAGTCGAGCTGGGTGAGCAGCCAGATCAATGTTTGCACTGAGTATGGTCGCCAGATGTAACATAGGTTGTCAGATTATTGGACAGATGTCACCAATAATGTCCAGCAAATAAATAACATGAGGCAAAACGGGCACTGTATGACGCAGTCTTCATTCAAGCATTGTGTTGCCGGACCTGGACAATAGACTCAAGAACAAAATTTGAAAGAAAAGAAGTTTCTTTACTTGCTCATGACTTCAACAGATACATATAATGGATTAGTAATTTTGTATCTTTTGGCTTCGTGATCGTATAGTGGATTTATTGATTTACTGCTTGTTGTGTTTCTTGTATTGTTGATATTATTATTATTATATTAGGCACTCTTACCTTTCAGAACACTTCCTAATGTAAATATCAGGCCTACAACATATATATATACAATTGACAAGGCGTAAGGTGTAACACAACACCAACTTCTATTTATTATATATTTCCTATTGGCGTACATAAGTCACAACTACTTGGCGGTTTGAACAGCCGCATTATCACTAATCACAAATGTATCTATGTACACAAATCAAATAGTTCACATCTCACAATCCTAGTGAGTCTATAACTAATCTAATCATAAATATATCTATGTACACAAATCAAATAGTTCACATCTCACAATCCTAGTGAGTCTATAACTAATCTAATCATAAATATATCTATGTACACAACTCAATAGTTCACATCTCGCAGTCCTAGTGAGCCTGTGAAATCATCATCCCGAAATCTGAAATGTAATCCTGTGATCGATGAAGCTGTTCACCTGAATATTCTTCCTCTAGCTCATTGGTTCTATCTTTCTCTCAGTGTGCTTGAGAGTGCGTTTCTCTCTCCAAGTGTTTCTTTGTTTCTGGTCGACTTAGCTATCACCATTCTGGCTGGTATGTGACTCATCATGGAAGGCCCCGGTATCACTGCAAACGAATTAAAGTCCATAATTGCTCAACCGCCCGTGCCAGTGGAATTATCCAAATTAATATCTCATCTCCCAAACAAAGAAAGGTAGCTGTAGTCCCCATCATAGCAGTCTCAGCACACACCAAAAGACATAAGGCGAAACCACACAGAAAGTGAACACAACCGTCTGTTCCCTGTAACAATATCATCAATCATCGTAAATGATCGGAATATTGAAATACGATTAAATTGGATGAAACGGACAGCTCACAGTGTCCACGGAACACTTAACTCAGTAGCTCCTGCAACAAGCCAGACTTAGGATATGAGGAAATTGCAACAAGGAACACTTTTCAGACATAACTTTTAATGGTTCCTGCCACCTATCCACCATATTGACCGGAAGTTCTATACAGAATCCTTTCTCTTCAGAAACTATACAAAAATTGTCTTTATGGACTTCTTTCTCTTTAGAAACAACACACAAATTCTCATTACAGGCTTCTTTTTCCTTAGAACAACGCGCACGCTATCAGACATGAACTGGAAGTTCACATCCTGAAAATGATGATCATCATATTTTTAAAAATGTATAGAGTTTGATGATGTTAGGACATTGTTTTTGACTCCAGATCTGAACATATGAAAGTTAGTCATCAGATTATCCCCGTTGCACATCAAACAACAGACCATAAGATCTCCTTGCAATGTGAGATTACAAACCAGTTCACATGTTTACCCTCTATCTCACAGTAGCCCTCTTGAATCTAGACAACATCCCTCCTGACTAACATGAAACTCCGGAAGTCACCTCGCTGCTGCAAAGTCATGAACAAAGTTTCGTTATTTCGCCTTTCATCATTAGCGTACGGCCGGTCTAGGGATATAAGATCAGCTCATCTTGTGTCCATTGCTTATATAAGCTCAAGTCTCTGGTTGACTCAGCTCCTTTGCCACATTTTGGCAGATTCTCTCTCAGCTTACTAAGTGAGAGTTTCAGTCTTGACACATTCTGCTTCTTTGTGAGAGAGCATTTCTTGTCTCTGATTGACTCCGCTCATTTGCCACATTTTGGCAGATTCTCTCTCAGCTTACTAAGTGAGAGTTTCAGTCTTGACACATTCTGCTTCTTTGTGAGAGAGCATTTCTTGTCTCTGGTTGACTCAGCTCCTTTGCCACATTTTGGCAGATTCTCTCTCAGCTTACTAAGTGAGAGTTTCAGTCTTGACACATTCTGCTTCTTTGTGAGAGAGCATTTCTTGTCTCTGGTTGACCTAGCTTTTCCATCTCTGGGAGATATATCCTTCAGATGTGTGAGCCGTTTGCTCCATCTGAGGTTCCTTGGGCACTTAGCCCTTCTTGGGTTTGGGCAAATGCCCTCTTGGCATTACCAGACCTGGCTCTAAGTGTTTTCTGCTAAGTGTCATGTTCTTCTCAGTTATGGGATTAAGTATCTTCTCTTTTTGTGCTTCTGTTGGTGACGTAGCATTTGGTGACATAACGTCTGTCCTATATCTATAATAATTCCTACACCCATGTGTGATCTTGACACATGATCTATTTTTAACCTTTCTTCTCTGGTCCCTCAGTAACCATCTACAAATACATTGCTCTGACCTTGACTTTAATAATGTCCTAGTCCCCATCTACAAAATAACCACTACTGAAATGAATTGTGTTAGACGCGTGACACGAAACATTATCAGAAATATGATCAGATGTGAAACTGTGATTAAAAAAAGCTGGGAGTAATTTCTACCTTTGAACACTTATAGAAACAACAGATAAAATGGTTTTGACATATGGTAGGACAGAAAGATCAAAATATGGTGCAAAGAGTCCTCAACAAATGCTACGAGACCACCAGACACAAGGGCTGACAACAATTACAGTGAATGAGGTGACTAGATCCTTAAGCCTTAACCATTCTATTAATCCGAGCACCACATGATAGAAACTTTGCTTGGATTTATGAGTGCTTTATTGTTATTACAGCCATACGGTGATGTGATCCACAAAATTAATTCCCTAAACATGTGTAAATTGTTCGTTAATCCATCACCATAGGCATTTAAAAATAAACATATTATTTTGTCTATAAAAGCCTTCTGCTCACTTGAGTTTTCGCATGCAGTCATTTATGAACACTTCAAGTGGTCATAAAACAACAATCTGCCAGAATCTAGTTCATAATCTGACTTTGAACCAAAAGATGATTATACTGCTTACTTCAGTGAGTATTTTTGATTAGATTTAGTGCCATAATTAGCATTTCACAATGTGATTGTATTTTCCTCTATATGTGTATATCTTAGTTTTGACTAATTGCGATAAAATATGAATTATTATCTATCTCTATCTATCTATCTATTGTCCTTTCAAGCCGAAGACGGCACATAGGGCAGAACCACAATCTCAAAAACAGAAACCTTGCGTGCCAAAATGGCACATATTGCAGAGATCACTGCTTCTAAAATCTATGGATCTGTTTCCTTAACAATGCTTTTTACAATGACAGCTTGTCAAGCCATCGACCAACCTCCTTAGTCGCCTTTTACGACATGCCTGGAAGGTCACAGTGTCACTATACTTTACTCATAATGAGGCCCCGGTAACACACAGGACATGAATTATTTTACTACATATAAATTAATATGCATTTTTCAGACAAAACCTCTATATATAAATAAATAATTTCCATAATTAATATTACGAATATTTTTTTTTTTTTTATTATTTATTTACTTTTTAATGCGCTCAAAAATGGGCTGTATAAATATATTTGTCTATGGTCTAGAAAATTGTACATACGACAGTGGTCATATAACTTTACAGGGAAAAAGTTGATGTGTTACCACTCACTATAGATTTCACCATAAAGACTGACAAGTTTTGATATTTTAAAACTTGTTCGGGGAAACCTGAAATAAATTAGTTACACAATTTAAAAGTTACAGATCAGATGTTATGTTGTTGTTGTTGTTGTGTTCACCAGCTTTCAATTCTGACGAAGTCCCTAGAGACTAGGAACTGAATTTTGCGTGTTAATCCATTTTTCCCTATCAGCCATGTGCACAGGGGTCCCTCACCACACAGGCAGATAACTCCGACTTCTGAGGTACTCATGTTTTTTCCGTCAATGAGAAACTGACGTTTCAAGTCGGGACTCGCTGCTGAGACCAGGGGTGGTTGCCACAGAGAGAGATCATAAATAAAAATCCCAACCGGTGTAGCCGAGATTTGAACCCACAACCTCTCTGTCCCGAGACTGGCGTCTTGCCTCGAGACTATCCAGTCCCCCATGGACTTGGAATATGAGGAAACTGCAACAAGGAACACTTTTCATGCATAGCCTTCAATGGTTCCTGCCGCCTATCCACCATATACCGGAAGTTCACGTCCTCCTGAAAATGATGATCGTCATATTTCTTTAAAAATGTATAGCACTTGAAGATGTTAGGTCATCATTGTTGACTCCAATTCCAAACATATAAACACACAGTTAGTCGTCAGATTATCTCCGTCACACATCAAACAACAGACCGTAAGATTAGTGTACAGCCGATCTAGGGATATATGTAATTTAGTTGAATATTTACAGCAGGCTTATTATTTTGCCATTCACAACCCTGCTCTGTAAAGATTCTCTTAAATGAAAAAAAAATCTAGAAAAAGCCTTTTTTTTTAAAGCCCTGTTTGGCTTAAAAGCAAAAATGTCATCTGGCAATCCTGTCAGCTGTGTACTCTGAAAAGAGGGTAAAATAGATTACAAGTTGTAATCAATATAGTTGTTACAAGTTGTTTACAGCACTGGCATATTTGTGATCCCCGGTACCACACACCCATCTTCAGTGGGCCCTTCTGGGGATCATCATCATCGAGTGCCATCTCCGCAGATTGAAGTGTATATGGATGGGGCGGAATATCAAATACTGCACCTCAGGACAGGAAATACAGACTTCCATCTACTAAACTACTACTGTCCGAGTGACCGCCCACTAGCACTAGACACAATTACATTAAAAGAAAGAATAATTGTATGTGGAGACTTTAACAGCCATTCACAGAGCTGGGGCTATGAAGATATGGACAAGAGAGGTGAAGAACTTGAAAATTGGCAGGATGACAATGGGCTTATACTATTAAACCAGGCAACAGATCCACCAACATTCTATTCCAGATCATGGCATACCACATCTACACCAGACCTTGCTTTCCATTCACCAGACCTGGATTGGAATATCACACGTATTGTTGGGAAACAACTTGGAGGCAGCGACCACCGACCTGTCTTTTTAGTGGTGCAAAATGAGGCCGTCAGGGAGAGCAGCACTCTCTCCAGATGGAATTACAAAAAGGCAGACTGGAAAATGTATCAACATTACACCAGTGTACTGACTAAAGATCTAAATACAGACAGAGACATCAACAAAATAGTTGATGAATTCAGTAGACTAATAATACAAGCTGCCAGTGAAACAATACCCAGAGGGGCACGGAAACACTACAAACCATACTGGAATAGTGAACTAGAGCAACTGCACAATGACATGGAAACATCTCGAAAACAAGCAGAAAATAACCCCTGCCAGGAACACCACAATAACTATCAGCATGCTAAAGCCAAATTTCAATGGGCTAAACTACAAGCCAGACGGAGAAGTTGGAAAGAGAAAACAGAGTACATGAATCTAGAACGAGACACAAGAAAAGTGTGGAAGCTTGTAAAACAGCTGAATGATGAGGGTACAGAAGGGAACACAAAAATTACACTGAAGAAGGATGGAAACATTCTAACAGGTAAACATGCAGCAAATCACTTTGCAGACTCCTTTGCAAATGACAACAATATTGAAATTAGCCTAGAGAAACGTCAAGAGACCCGTCTAAAACAACAAAATGCAAGACAAGAAGAGACTGCACATGAAGTCATGGAAATACCCATTACACAAAGAGAGCTAGAGCTGGCAATATCCAAATTAAAAATGAAAAAGTCACCAGGTAGTGATGGAGTGTCTAATGAAATGATTAAGAACTTGGGAACTGCAGCTAAAGCAAAACTACTGCAGATCTACAACATTTGCTGGATCACAGGTAAAGTGCCACAGGCATGGAGAGAAGCAATTATGATACCATTACTAAAGCCAGGAAAAGATGGTTCAATGACATCCAGCTATAGACCAATCAGCCTTACAAGCTGTTTGTGTAAAACAATGGAACGTATAATCAATCTCAGACTGCAGTGGTACCTGGAAAGTGAAAATCTCCTTGTCCCACAACAAGCAGGCTTTAGACAGTGTTACTCTACCGAAGATCAGGCAACCTATCTTTCCCAGGAAATTGAGGATGCGTTTCAAGAAAAGAAACTGGTACTAGCAGCATGGATAGACCTAAAGAAAGCATTTGATAAGGTATGGAAGGAAGGGCTTTTGAAGAAACTGAGAAATTATGGAGTAAATGGCAGGATGTACAAATGGGTCAAAGCATACCTGCATAACAGGAGAGCCAGAGTGCAACTGGATGGTCTTAAGAGTAAGAAGGTCTTACTGCGCCAGGGCGTTCCACAGGGAGGGGTACTATCTCCAACACTTTTTCTGATCTACATCAATGACCTAGTTACTGAACTACCACATGGTATCAAAGTGGCAATGTATGCAGATGACTTGGTAATGTGGTGCACAGAGGAGTATGCAACAGTGGCCTCCAAATTGTTACAAAGAGCTATGAATGCACTGAATTCATGGACAAATAGATGGTGTATCAGCATCAATACAGACAAATGCAGTACTACACTTTTCACTCTTTCCCCAAAACAAAAAGCAGGAGCCATCTATATAAACAATGAGCCTGTGAAAGAAGACATACAGGCTACGTATCTCGGAGTTACATTTGATAACAAACTATCTTGGAAACAGCAGATAAATAAGGCAACCCAAAAAGCAAGGAGAAAATTGGCTATTCTAAGAAAGCTGTGTGGAACTACGTGGGGTGCGAGTGGGAAAATACTCAGTAAAGTTTACCAACAGAGTATACGCCCACATTTAGAATATGGATCATCTGCATGGTGTTCAGCATCAAACACCACACTTCAAGAACTGGATAAAGTACAAAACCAGGCACTTAGGGTCATCACAGGAGCAATGAAATCAACACCAATATTAGAGATGGAGAAATTGTGGAGGATACCAGCACTGAGAGAACGGAGGGACACAAAGGTGCTGATACAGGCAGAAAAATTTGCTTGCATGCCGAGACATCCAATGAAGGACCGATTCCAAAATCTTGCATTGGGACGACTTAAGAGAAGCAGTTTTATCCACCAAGCCAAGCGTATTAGTAGACAAACACCAGACATGCCAAGAGCTGTTAACCCCCTACTGCCCATACCAGAACAGACTCCCTGGACAGAGGAATCTGGATTATCAGTTCAAATACGGACAGAAGTGAAAGGAATAGTTGATAAAGAGGAACAGAATAGTCTACAGCGAAAAACAATAACTCTCAGTTTCCTGGATGAAGAATACCCACAAGACCTATGGATTCGTGTGTATACAGATGGATCAGCACAGAATGCAGTAAAAAATGGGGGAGCAGGTGCATATATAGAATACCCAAATAACACTAGGGATATGAATAAAATAGCAACAGGGAAATATTGTCACAATTATGATGCAGAAATACAAGCAATAAAGTTAGCAATAGAAAAACTGCTGAACATTAATCTTAGCCCGCAGCCTGTAGTGTTTTTGACAGATGCAAGATCAGTACTCCAGGCACTACAATCCAGAAAATTACCACATCTGCAGACCTTATTGACTGAACTCTGCAAGCACCACAGGGTTGCCCTGCAGTGGATCCCATCTCACTGTGGAATACCAGGAAATGAGAAAGCAGATCAGTTGGCAAAGGAAGGTTCAACAGGCACACAACTAGATACACCTGTTACATACCATCATAAGAAACAGATAATCAAATCAATCAGAGGACCACAAGCCCCAAATCAGGATGCCTTTTATAATATGAATAGATATGAACAAGTTATCATTATACGTCTCAGAACAGGACACAATCGACTCCATAGTCACATGTATACAAAATTCAAGATCGGCACCTCAACTACTTGTACATGTGGACAGGCGCCCCAGACTGCTGAACACATACTTCAAGACTGCACTGAATATAGTAGACTGAGGAAAATCCATTGGCCCATAGATACAACACTACAGACAAAACTATATGGGCCACTGCAAGAATTACAAAAGACAGTAACATTTATACAGGAAACGACATTGCAGATATAGACAATGCTTCAGGCGAACGAAAGATAGATAGATAGATAGATCTGGCAATCCTGTCAGCTGTGTACTCTGAAAAGAGGGTAAAATAGATTACAAGTTGTAATCAATATAGTTGTTACAAGTTGTTTACAGCACTGGCATATTTGTGATCCCCGGTACCACACACCCATCTTCAGTGGGCCCTTCTGGGGATCATCATCATCGAGTGCCATCTCCGCAACGAAGGTTGGCTACCATGGAGCGCCATTCTGCTCTGTCTCTTGCTTTGATGGTGCAGGTTGTCATAGGCTGATTTGTCCATCTTTTGATGTTACTCGTCCATGTTAGTCTTGGTCTGCCCTGCCTCTTTTACCTTGTATTTTTCCCTCCAGGATTACTTTTAGTAGGCTGTTGTGTCTTTTAACATGTCCCAAAAATCACATTTGTCTTGTTTGAATTGTGTTTATTAGTACTTTTTAAATTTTTAGTTGTTTTAAGACTTCATCGTTTGTTTTCTTTTCCTTCCATCCCTTTCTACCTATTCTTCTATATATCCACATTTCTGGGAAAAATGAGTTTATATTTCTATCTATCTATCTATTGACCTTTCGAGCCGTAACCGGCCCATAGGGCGTAGACCAAGATACACCTTCTCCTATATGAATTTTTGTTCTAGCAGTTTTCTTTTAAAGATATTTTATCAAATCTCGCCATCTGTCTCTGTTCTGTGCAAGCAGTTCTATCTCATTGAGGGAGCCGATTCCTGCTGCTCTTGCCTCTCTCATCAATGTTCTTCTCAGTGTCTCCCTGGGTCTTCCTCTTTTTCTTTTACCTGTTGTTTCCCATATGAGGGCTTGCTTTGCTATTCGATTATTATCTCTTCTCATCACATGTCCAATGTATGACCATCGTCTTTTCTTTATTACTGAAGATATTAGTGGTTGATTGGCGATTTCTCTAATTTCCTCGTTTGTTTTGAATTCGTTCCATTCTATACCAAGTATTTTCCTTAGACATTTATTTTCGAATGCGTTCAACTTTGTTTCTATATCTCTTGTTGTTTTCCAGCTTTCACACGCATACGTAAGGGTTGATAGTACATTTGATTTGAATAGCCTAAGTTTTGTGTTTGTGCTAATGAGTTTTGATTTCCACAACTTTTCAAGGCTTCTGAAAGACATTGCTGCTTTAGCCAGTCTGATTCTAATTTCTTTGCTCGTATCCCCTTCTCGATCAATGTGACTTCCAAGATAGATAAAGTGATCGATCTCTTCTACTGGTTTGTTTTCCATGTATATTTTGTCACTTGTTGGAATTAAACTTTTCATGACTTTAGTCTTTTCATGATTGACCTCAAGCCCAATTTTGCTGGCTATTGATGATAGTTCATTTGTGTTTTCCTGCATCGTTTTTATCTGACTGCTGATGAGAACTATGTCATCAGCAAAGTCGAGGTCCTCCAAATGGTCTCCTTGTATCCATTCGATGCCTTTATTACCAGTGCAGCATTTCTTCATTATGAAGTCCATAACAATTCCAAATAACAAGGGCGATAAAATACATCCTTGTTTAACCCCAGTTTCTATTGGGAAACATTCGCTCAGTCCTTCCTCTGTTCGAACTGCACATGTGTAACCATCATACATGTCTTTGATAATATTTATGATTTTTGATGGTAAACCATATTGCTTCAGAATTTTCCACAAAGAATCTCTATGAATACTATCAAATGCTTTTTTGAAGTCGATGAAGTTAAGTACAAAAGGTTTTTGCTTTTCAATGTGTTCCTCCAATATAAGTCGTAGAGTGAAAATGTGGTCAAGACAGCTTCTCCCTTTTCTAAACCCAGCCTGTTCTTCACGCATTACTGTATCTATTGAATCCTTTATTCTATTTAGGATGATTTTACAGAATAACTTTGAGGCAACTGACAAAAGTGTTCTGAAAGACATTCAGAACCCTTACTAACTGTTTTTTGTCTTACATTGGAGTAGTTCTATAAAATTAATGTTGAATTCAGTTTTAACATTATCAATATTTAGTTGGGGAAAGATGAAAAAGTAAAATATGAAGTGACAAATGTCAATCAGTTTTACAGGCTTGTATCACTCTGAGATCGTCCAATTACTCCAGAAAATAGAAGATGCTTTTCAAGAGAAAAAAACAGGCTCTAGCTGTTTTGGTACACAATTAGGAAAGTCATTATATAAAGTAGGGAAAGAAGGATTTATAGTCAGATGTGAAGAAATATTATTTGTGGGAGAATGTACACATGGATTAGTCACTTCTTTGAAAACAGAACATTCAGAGTACAAGTAAATGGGCAGACCAGCAGAAAAGGAACACTGACAACGGCGTTCCCCAAGGTTCTTTTGTCACCAAAATTATTTCTCTTGTGCATAAATAACATTACAGAGTGCATCTCAAGGATAGTTATAACTCCATATTTGCTGACTACTTAGTTGTGTGGACCTCTAAAGAAGGCATTGCAACAGCAAGTACCCGAATACAACAGGTGCTGTCCTCATTGAGAAGGTGGGCTCTTGATTGGCTTATTAAAATAAATTAAGGAAAGCAACATTCACAATATTCTCCCTTTCGAGCAAACCATAGCATTTTAATATAAAACCAAGTTTAAAAAATCTACATCTGGACGAAAAGCTAAAATATCTAGACATAAGATTTCACTTTCATTTGACATGAAAAACTCATCTACTGATAAAACATCTACCTCTGGACAAGAAGGGCCCGGGTTTGATTCCCCCCACCACAGTCGGTGAATAATTATCAAAAAAATTTTTTTTCAAGTCCATAGTTTCTTCATGGTTTTACCCTCCATCCCCTGGTCTCCAGATTGTGAAATTAAATGTCTAGCCCTCTCTGAGGCAAGAGCCCTCTCTGAGGCAAGAGCCCTCTCTGAGGCAAGAGCCCTCTCTGAGGCAAGAGCCCTCTCTGAGGCAAGAGCCCTCTCTGAGGCAAGAGCCCTCTCTGTGGCAAGAGCCCTCTCTGAAGCAAGAGCCCTCTCTGAGGCAAGAGCCCTCTCTGAGGCAAGAACCCTCTCTGAGGCAAGAACCCTCTCTGAGGCAAGAGCCCTCTCTGAGGCAAGAGCCTTCTCTGAAGCAAGAGCCCTCTCTGAAGCAAGAGCCCTCTCTGAGGCAAGAGCCCTCTCTGAGGCAAGAACCCTCTCTGTGGCAAGAACCCTCTCTGTGGCAAGAACCCTCTCTGAAGCAAGAGCCCTCTCTGAGGCAAGAGCCTTCTCTGAGGCAAGAGCCCTCTCTGAGGCAAGAGCCCTCTCTGAAGCAAGAGCCCTCTCTGAGGCAAGAGCCTTCTCTGAGGCAAGAGCCCTCTCTGAGGCAAGAGCCCTCTCTGAAGCAAGAACCCTCTCTGTGGCAAGAGCCCTCTCTGTGGCAAGAGCCTTCTCTGAGGCAAGAACCCTCTCTGTGGCAAGAGCCCTCTCTGAGGCAAGAGCCCTCTCTGTGGCAAGAACCCTCTCTGAAGCAAGAGCCTTCTCTGAGGCAAGAACCCTCTCTGTGGCAAGAGCCCTCTCTGAGGCAAGAGCCCTCTCTGAGGCAAGAGCCCTCTCTGAGGCAAGAACCCTCTCTGTGGCAAGAACCCTCTCTGTGGCAAGAGCCCTCTCTGAGGCAAGAACCCTCTCTGAGGCAAGAACCCTCTCTGTGGCAAGAGCCCTCTCTGAGGCAAGAGCCCTCTCTGAGGCAAGAGCCCTCTCTGAAGCAAGAGCCTTCTCTGAGGCAAGAGCCCTCTCTGAGGCAAGAGCCCTCTCTGAGGCAAGAACCCTCTCTGTGGCAAGAGCCCTCTCTGAAGCAAGAGCCTTCTCTGAGGCAAGAGCCCTCTCTGTGGCAAGAACCCTCTCTGAGGCAAGAACCCTCTCTGAGGCAAGAGCCCTCTCTGAGGCAAGAGCCCTCTCTGAAACAAGAGCCTTCTCTGAGGCAAGAGCCCTCTCTGAGGCAAGAGCCCTCTCTGAGGCAAGAGCCCTCTCTGAGGCAAAAAAAGGAGTTTCTGTGTACATTCTGTGCACATTAAAAAATCTTTGGCATTTGGAAATTGAAAGATGTAGGCCAAAATGGCCATTGTCCAGGTGAAATTGATAGAAAAAAATCTACCCAAAACATTAAAACAACAATAAAAATGATAGTACCTCTGAAGTCTGAGAGTATTTGGCGAGGGACACCTGAGCAAAGGCTGCGGTGTGAAAAGGAGGAAAAAGTTATATTCACACAAAATTCAGTCCTTCATGACTGTGCTAGAGATATAAAGCTGACAAATGCAAACAGAAATAAAATTATCTGGTACAAAGGGTGATTGATTTTGGAAAAGAAAAAAAAAAATAACAAAAATATTGAATGATATCTACAACATTGGATATATATAAGACGACCTGCTAAAATCAATATTCATAGCCCTATCATAGAAACCTGATGTGATGGAATGTGATGACCATCTCACACAATAAGCCTTATGAGTCACATGACTAAGATATTACTAAGAATCACCATGCGAAAAGTATGAAACAAAATCAGTCTAGAAATTAGTGATGAACAGTGTGGTTTTGTTGGAGGTAAAGGAACGAACAATGACATATGCATCACAAGATCTTTAATAGAAAGAGCCATAGAGGTGAAAACAGATCTATACCTATGTTTCATAGATTATATCAAAGTATTTGACAAAGTAAACAACCAAGAAATAATCAAAATTTCAGAAGGCATAAACATAGACAGCAAAGATCTAAGAACAATAAAAAACATGTACTAGCAACAAACAGCGGCCATAAGAACTGGAAATCAATTGAGAATGTTTCAACAAATAGAACAGGGTATTAGGCAAGGTTGTGTGTTGTCACCAAATTTATTTAATATGTATAGTGAGATTATTTAAAGATCCATAAGGGGCATGCCTGGAATAACAATTGGAGGTCAAAATATAAATAATCTAAGGTATTCTGATGATACAGTCTTAAACGCTAAGAGTGAAAAAGAGTTACAAGAAATGTTAGACATTATAGTGAAGGAAAGCAAAAATAAAGGACTCAGCCTTAATAACAAGAAGACAGAAGTAATGGTAGCAACAAAGAAAAGGACTTTACGGCATTGCACAGTAAAGATAAGTGGAATAATATTAAAACAGGTAAATGAATTTTAATATCTGGGAACATCAGGATGTGAATCATGGACAATAGGACAACAGACAAGAAAATCACTGGAGGCTGTAGAAATGTAATTTACAGAAGAATGTTGAGAATACCATGGACAGCTAAGAAGAGTAATGAAAACATTCTGAAAGAGGCCAAAGCAAAAAGAGAGCTAATTTCCAATATTAGGAAGAAACAATCATTATTTTTTGGCCATGTAATGAGAAGAGAACAGCTGGAATATATTGTAACAACTGGGATAATTGAGGGGCAAAGAGATAGAGGGAAGCAAAGAGAGAAGATACCAGACAGCTTAAGAAAATGGCTTGGCAGAAGTTCAACAACAGAAATGGTAAATAACTGTCGAGATCGAAAGTTGTGAAGAGACATGATCACCCACCCAACAGGCATGGTACTTGATGATGATGATACCCACTTAATCGTATTGGTTGGTCTGTTTCCTGGCCCAACACTGAGAGTTATATGAAAATCTTGATCAGTTCTATTCACTTATTCCAATACTATCAGTCAGCTATGAGTTGTTGATCACTGTTGCTGTTGAATATCATCTGATCCAGATTTTATCACAAAAACTTCCATGCAGTGAATTTAAGAGGAATAGGCAAATGAAAAATAGACCAAGCATGGCCTGATGACAAACAGTGGAAACAGAGATGAACAGTGTGGGTCAAACTTAGGGTACCCTTCAAAGAATAACCATGGACGTTGGAAAATAGAGAGACTTTGCTGTTATCCTACAAGACACAATGACAAATAGTTCACTGACTCTTTGTTCACCTGTGGTTAAAAAAAGGACATTGATTTCTCTTAGGCAGTTTATGAAATATTCGCCATAAATGACACTTTCCGATTTGTTAAGACATTTTTGTTTTTGTGTCAAGGCCCCATTTCAATAATTGAAGATTTTAATTCCTTTTTTTAGTGGTTGGACAAAAGAAATTAAACATGGTCATCTGCCAATCAGGTTGGTACAATTCATTTAAGTTTGGATGCAGGTTATATCATGGGTAAAGTAAAACTCAAAACCTGTGCACTACACAATATGTAGTTTATCATTGAAAAATGTGGGCACCACATCACAATCCCCATATACCTTAAGGTGTGGAAGAGAACTTTTACTTTCTTTAGTAATGAAAATCCAGGAATCTTCCCTCAGAACTCGCCCATGAACAGCATCAGTACTTCAAAATAGAGCTAGTGCAGGTATCACTGACATTGTTGTAAATATGAAATGTTCTTTGTTTCAGGTGCTGGTGCTAGCCCCAATTGTCACTTGTAAGAATATTTATGTTGTTGTTTCTTTATTTATTTGGTTTTTTTTATGCAAAAAAGAAGTGGAGAAAAAAAACTAAAAAAGACACATTAAAAAAATTCTAAACAATTTGTTCAAATTGAAAAAGAAGTCAATTTCCTCTTGCTCATTCAAGCTGAAACTTATAGTGCTATAGTTGTAGGTGGTGGGGTAATGTGGGTTGTTATTGCTTGGGGCAAGGCATGTATATGGTTATCAACACCCAGTGTAAGGCAAGTACTGTGCCAATAACTGTTTTTTATTTACGATTACCATTTATTTTTTGTTTAAATTTGGCATCCCCAAAAATTGTGTGTAGCAACTGCTCCACGTCTCTTATGGTCCCTCACATGTGGACATGCCACTAAGTTTGTTGTTGGAGATAAATGTAATTATTCATGATGACTGATGCTGTAATAACTACCCGTTCTCTTATGGTCCCTCAGACATTGTGGATGTGCTACTAAGTTTGTTGTTGGAGATAAATGTAATTATTCATGATGACTGATGCTGTAATAACTACCCGTTCTCTTATGGTCCCTCAGACATTGTGGACATGTCACTAAGTTTGTTGTTGGAGATAAATGTAATTATTCATGATGACTGATGCTGTAATAACTACCCGTTCTCTTATGGTCCCTCAGACATTGTGGACATGCCACTAAGTTTGTTGTTGGAGATAAATGTAATTATTCATGATGACTAATGCTAGATATGTAATAACTACCCGTTCTCTTATCTAGGTGAAGTTACTTGTAACAGATCCGCAGAAATTGAATTTTTGATAGATGAATCGCTCTTCCTTTCGGAATTTGATTTCCAAGCTGAGAAGGATTTTATCAAGTCAGTGGTCAACAAGATTGATGTTAGTGAGGATACAGCCAGGATAGCTGCAGTCACTTTCAGCTATTACCCCCTCACACACTTTTTACTGTCAGCTTACAAGTCAGCTGCTGAGGTATTTCATCATCATCATCATCATCATCAAGTACTGGGCCTACTGGCATAGGTGATCATGTCTCTCCACAACTTTCAATCTCGACAGTTATTTATCATTTCTGTTGTTGACCTTCTGCCAAGCCATTCTCTTAAGCTGTCTGATATTTTCTCTCTTTGCTTCCCTCTATCTCTTCATACCTCAATTTTTCCAGTTGTTATAATATATTCCAGTTGTTCTCTTCTCATTTCATGGCCAAAAAATGATGATTGTTTCTTCCTAATATTGGAAATTAGCTCTCTTTTTTCTTTGACCTCTTTCAGAACGTTTTCATTACTCTTCTTAGCTGTCCATGGTATTCTCAACATTCTTCTGTAAAACAACATTTCTACAGACTCTAGTCATTTAAGAACTCTTTTTCTTGTTTCTATTGTCAAAAATGGATTGCATAGTATCTTCCTCATTTTCTGGAAAGCTGCTTTTGCCTGAGCCATTCTGCATCTCACCTCTTTTGTACATCTACCGTCTGAGGTTAACAAAGTTCCCAAATATTTAAATCCATTTACCTATTTTATTATTGTTCCACTTGTCTTTATTTTGCACTGAAGTGATGTCTTTTTCTTTGTTGTTACCATTACGTCTGTCTTTTTACTATTAAGGCTGAGTCCTTTATTTTTGCTTTCTTTCACTATAATGTCCAACATTTCTTGTAACTCATTTTCACTCTTAGCGATTAATACTGTATCATCAGCATACTTTAGATTATTTACATTATGACCTCCAATTTTTATTCACTGAGGTATTTAGTGAGAGTAAATGAGTAAAGATTTATCCTGCAATAGAAAATGTCTTAGAGGGAACAAAACGTTGACCTTCACCATTCTAGACTACATTATTTAGTGAGAGTAAATGAGTCAAGATTATCCTGCAATAGAAAATGTCTTAGAGAGAACAAAACGTTGACCTTCACCATTCTAGACTACATTATTTAGTGAGAGTAAATGAGTCAAGATTATCCTGCAATAGAAAATGTCTTAGAGGGAACAAAACGTTGACTTTCACCGGTCTAGACTACATTATTTAGTGAGAGTAAATGATTCAAGATTATCCTGCAATAGAAAATGTCTTAGAGAGAACAAAACGTTGACTTTCACCGGTCTAGACTACGTTATTTAGTGAGAGTAAATGAGTAAAGATTTATCCTGCAATAGAAAATGTCTTAGAGGGAACAAAACGTTGACCTTCACCATTCTAGACTACATTATTTAGTGAGAGTAAATGAGTCAAGATTATCCTGCAATAGAAAATGTCTTAGAGAGAACAAAACGTTGACCTTCACCATTCTAGACTACATTATTTAGTGAGAGTAAATGAGTCAAGATTATCCTGCAATAGAAAATGTCTTAGAGGGAACAAAACGTTGACTTTCACCGGTCTAGACTACATTATTTAGTGAGAGTAAATGAGTCAAGATTATCCTGCAATAGAAAATGTCTTAGAGAGAACAAAACGTTGACTTTCACCGTTCTAGACTACATTATTTAGTGAGAGTAAATGAGTAAAGATTTATCCTGCAATAGAAAATGTCTTAGAGGGAACAAAACGTTGACCTTCACCATTCTAGACTACATTATTTAGTGAGAGTAAATGAGTCAAGATTATCCTGCAATAGAAAATGTCTTAGAGGGAACAAAACGTTGACTTTCACCGGTCTAGACTACATAATTTAGTGAGAGTAAATGAGTCAAGATTATCCTGCAATAGAAAATGTCTTAGAGGGAACAAAACGTTGACTTTCACCGTTCTAGACTACATTATTTAGAAGTAAGAAGGCCAGTACACTTCCTTGCTGTTACAATTTCCCCCAACTTAATACACCAGCTGCCTATTCTTTTTTAGATAAATCCGTTGTAGAGTGTCAGGCTTGGGTTTAACCCCTGGTTTTATCATCAATTCTACTTAACAATTTCACCAAGGTCATGTCCATTTATTCTGGTTTATATTTTTAAGTCATTTGTTGTGTACTCATAAAGCTGGCATACTTTATACCATAATCTCCTTTTTTTGATCAGTTTATGACAATTTGAAGTCTTCCATTTATTCTTATTCTTCTGTTGTGTTTACCTTACGGCTTCTCTTCTTAATCATTTGGCCTTAAAAGGATGTTAAGTGAACGTAGAAGAAATGTGTTACTAGTTTAGAGTAAACCATGATATCTACACCTTTCTACGAAACACATTTGTCTATGATATTACACAGTTCATTTCTGTCTTTGCTGTTCTTCTCCAGAGAGTCTCTGGTTTCCCTCTTTTTTGCTTGCAATGGCAGTCTTGACAAGACAAGACCATACATGGATAAAAATATTGCCCAAAGAACAGATTATCACCTACAGTAGTGGCATTTGTATTTCTAAATGCCTGCAAAATGTGGATATTAACTATTGATCTTGAAATAAAAATACAGGGACTGGAATTGAGATAGCATAGAAAGATCTTGATCATTTGTAATATAAAGCATATCACCATTGAAGAAATGCACACAAAAAAGAAGCCAATGATCCACAAGAAAAAGGAAAAACTTACTGTCAGTGGTATAAGAACCAAAAATTGTAATGGTACAGACTTGTTGCAAGAACTACAGGCCTTGTCAAGATAAGTAAACAGTAAATAAAAATAGAAAACAAGACACAAATAAATGGATGTAAAGACAACATCAGGGAATAGAGAAGATTTAATTTTCATAACTCTCAGAAAGCATCTCATAATTGTGAAGGCAAGAAGAAAATTGTTTAGGCGTCATCAAGAGTGCTTCAACGAGAGTTCAATTATCGATGAATGGCTGATGACTATTAAAACTCGTGCCTATTCTTTGCAATCCACAGTATGATAGTTGCTATTATGGTTTCTTATTCTCTTTTAAGTGTATGATCTGTCCAGTACCAAAGTCTTAATTGAACTGTGTTAATAGAATATGATTCTGCTGTCAGGTATTTATGAGATCTGTATCAGCAAAATATAGTTCCGTTGTCAGGCAGAGGCATAGCTAGGGATTTCAGCACCCGGGAACAGTGAGTTTTTGCACCCCCTTGTAACAAGGTGTGAGCCATAAGTGGGTCAGCCATGATTTCCTTGACATTTTTCAGTTTTAGAACATAAGAACCTGCATTTTGTGGCAGATTTTTAAGGTATGAAGAGAATGAAAAAAAAGTAAAATAATTAAGGCGACAATGGTACTTTGCAGATATAATTGAATAACAGTGAAGGACAGATCAAGAAACAAGAATGTATATTTACAAAATTAATGCATAATTATTTTATACTAAAATATTAGACAAATATAACATTCCAAAAACTAAAAACATTACTTTGGACACAATAACCTGAAAAGTTAACATAAGGTAAAAGAAATCATCATCATCAAGTACCGGGCCTGCTGGCATAGGTGATCATGTCTCTCCACAACTTTCCATCTCGACAATTATTTATCATTTCTGTTGTTGACCTTCTGCCAAGCCATTCTCTTAAGCTGTCTCTTATTTTTTCTCTTTGCTTCCCTCTATCTCTTCGTCCCTCAATTTTTCCGGTTGTTTCAATATATTCCAGTTGTTCTCTTCTCATTACATGGCCAAAAAATGATAATTGTTTTTTTCCTAATATTGGAAATTAGCTCTCTTTTTGCTTTGACCTCTTTCAGAATATTTTCATTACTCTTCTTAGCTGTCCATGGTATTCTCAACATTCTTCTGTAAAACCACAGAGTCCAGTGATTTTCTTGTCTGTTGTCCCATTGTCCATGATTCACATCCATATGTAAAAGAAATATTTTGATGTAATGCTGTAGCTGAATTGTATAACTTCAAAGAGAAATTCTCCCTGCTTTTGCTGATGCAAATTTGTCTATTAGTTCCTCAAAAATGTATGCTGTCAGTATCCTCCCGCTCCACACTCAGCAAAACCAAAGCTGACAATCTTTCCTGTCCCATGGATGATCTCAGGTAGGACAGGATCAGTTTTAACTAACTAAAAGACCTTTCACAGCTGACAATGGATGTTGCAACAGTCAGTAAGGTCTGAAGACCAACTCTCAGATCTTGAAATACATCATCCCCCATACTGCAAAGTAAAGAGAAGCAGGTCATCTGGTGTTGAAAGCTTAACAACAGCCCATCTTGAGTATCATTCAGCAGCCCATTATTTCACTGAACATCTCCAAGCCATCAAAGTCTGTATCATGAAAGCTTAACAACAGCCCATCTTGAGTATCATTCAGCAGCCCATTATTTCACTGAACATCTCCAAGCTATCAAAGTCTGTATCATGAAAGCTTCCCATAAAAGTGCATCTCTGTTTCAAGCTATTTTCATTAGTTGTGTACATCAGTCCCTTTATGTCTAAAAGAACACCAGAACTGGAGTCCAGTTTCTTCAAGCTGATGAAGCTGTATCCCATTTCTGTGTGTATTTTGTCGATCATACTTTTAATCAATCATAGTATTTCATTTTCTGCTGTGAGCCCTACATCCTCTGCTGTTTCTCCTGGCATTTTATTTTTCTTCTTCTGCCGTCTTTCCACTTGGACACCCCAAGTACAGCACAGTTCCTTTGCTTCTTCACAAGAATTATTGCAAATGGCATCATTGTTTTCTAGGAAATACCCTTGTAAAACCTGACTATCTTGAGCAGCATTTTGGAAATTCATGGTGTGGTCCTGAAGCCTTTTCTAAACCTAGTCAATCTTGGCAAGTACAGTATTCCAGAACCAAAGAAAAACTAAAAACTCAAATGTTAAAGTCTAATGTAACAACACTGAATTGCGTCAATTCTTGTATCAGAATGCCTGTGCTGATCATCTACAATATTTCCCAATGGTTCTACCAAGTGTTCTAGTTGATCGTGTATCGGTTTAACTGCTTCTACTCTGTCACTCCAAGTTTCTGACTCTGCTTCACTGATACACCAAAAGCAGTTTTCAGTCTCTCCCATCAAAGAGTTGATTGCAAAAAATAAACAGCTTGCACAGAACTGAAAAATGTTGCATCTGCTAGCTCATGACTAACAGTATGAACCCCAACTAAATTGTGTGGATATCACAATTAACAAATGTAGCTTTTCAGTTAAGTACAGCAAGTCTTTGTTACAATCCTGATTTGTAGCCAGACATTACAGATGCATTGTCGTAACACTGTGAACGACAGTCTTCAAAAGGTCATTTCACCTTCTCCAGTTGTTTCAATATTATGTCTGCAATCAATACTTGCCGCATCCTTACTATGGGCTTGAATAAATCCTAAGAAAGACTCCTTCACAACTACAGTTTTTTGTCCTCAAAGGATGTCATAGACAAGTTTTTCTCTAACTGTAGATGCTAAAAGCTGGATGAACTCATGTTGTATTTCTGGTGAAAGGTACGTAGTTCATCCTGTTTGTTGCACATATATAAGGTTGCCCTTCATGACTGGACCAAACTCTGCAACAAGCTTCAGATTTCTATAAAATTTCCAGCGTTTCTGTGACTCTCTTGTTTTATTTTCTTTTATCAGCCTCCGTTCCATTTCTTTCCATGCTGTGAAATAATCTCGATGCCTTTGGGAATTCTCAGATGCAGTAATTTTGTCTGGTTTTTTTGCCATTTAAACCATTTTCAATTTTCAGAGAAGTTACTGACTGCATTTTTTGATGGGAAAAGCAGACACGAAAACCAAGATGCTACGCTCTTCACAGGGGAATACACCAATCAAGATCGATTCCATACCTCCTTTTCCTAATTGTTTTGTAAACAATGCTGAAGTCATTGATCTATTATTTTTGTGTACAAAAGGCCATGCACTATTCTGACAAATAAATTGACCCTCTCTCCACTATTTCTATGCAAAGTGCATCTGACACAATTGCTTTTCTTGATGCCTGGTCAAACTTCATATATCCAAAGTCTTGTTGATGAATCACATCAGCTACAACTTTAGATATTTTGGCTTGTCTTGTTGGTGAATCACATCAGCTACAACTTTAGATATTTTGGCTTGTCTTGTTGGTGAATCACATCAGCTTTAACTTTAGATATTTTGGCTTGTCTTGTTGGTGAATCACATCAGCTACAACTTTAGATATTTTGGCTTGTCTTGTTGGTGAATCAAATCAGCTACAACTTTAGATATTTTGGCTTGTCTTGTTGATGAATCACATCAGCTACAACTTTAGATATTTTGGCTTGTCTTGTTGGTGAATCACATCAGCTACAACTTTAGATATTTTGGCTTGTCTTGTTGATGAATCACATCAGCTACAACTTTAGATATTTTGGCTTGTCTTGTTGGTGAATCAAATCAGCTACAACTTTAGATATTTTGGCTTGTCTTGTTGATGAATCACATCAGCTACAACTTTAGATATTTTGGCTTGTCTTGTTGGTGAATCACATCAGCTACAACTTTAGATATTTTGGCTTGTCTTGTTGGTGAATCACATCAGCTACAACTTTAGATATTTTGGCTTGTCTTGTTGGTGAATCAAATCAGCTACAACTTTAGATATTTTGGCTTGTCTTGTTGGTGAATCAAATCAGCTACAACTTTAGATATTTTGGCTTGTCTTGTTGATGAATCACATCAGCTACAACTTTAGATATTTTGGCTTGTCTTGTTGGTGAATCACATCAGCTACAACTTTAGATATTTTGGCTTGTCTTGTTGGTGAATCACATCAGCTACAACTTTAGATATTTTGGCTTGTCTTGTTGATGAATCACATCAGCTACAACTTTAGATATTTTGGCTTGTCTTCTTGGTGAATCACATCAGCTACAACTTTAGATATTTTGGCTTGTCTTGTTGAACTGGATCAATACCCAAATCTTCTTCAGAATGTGATGAACCTTGGCATTCCATTTTATCTAAATCTGGCTGTTTATTTCATTGCTGTACCTTTCTTCTAAGTCTTCTTGTTCAGGTCTTTCAGTAGAGTCATGTGATGTGATCCTTGTTACATTCTATACTGATTTTGCTGTCTATGATTCAGATTTTTTTCAAAAATGCTGTCAGAATTTTGCTTTACTCCGCACAATCTTTATCTTGGGCCTTCCTTCTGTACCTCATACATTTTTTTGTTGTGCTCATTTCATTTTATTGAATATGTGTAAAAAAAAAATAAAAATATAAAATTACTAACTGATCATGCTGAAACTCAATTATTATTTATATCATGAATATTTGTGCTAGTATTATTTTAAATTTATCCAATACAATTACCCTACAAATAGATGGACAAACATTAATTTTCAGAATGAAACAGAAAATGACACCAGAAATGCATTTAAGAGGGAAAAATATTTCATTGTGAAATTAATTTGTAATTGTGTAATATCAATTTGGCACCCCTGATTAACTCTGTCATTCCATTCCATAAAATAAGAACATTATAATATCTTAGGCTCTGAAGCTTTATATTTACATTTCCATTATCATTGTCAAAGAACACAACATGAACTGGTAGCAATTCTAGTTTTCTTGAACTTGAACAATAAGTATATTGGTCCTAATAATATAGCAGAACATGTTCCAGACTGTTATGGCTGGAAAAGAAGCCTGGCTATGACATCAACTGATTGACAGTGATACAACTTACTCTCCCGTTGTGGAGTTCACACGCTTGTACTTGTTTCAGCAATAAAGTCCTCCACAGTTCATTTTGATTCTGTCATCACTGAAGGTTAGAATTTGCCATCAGCTGAACTGCACAGATAATATATTAATAACAGAAATAACAGATCTTGCGTTCTGCAGATTCTGAAGATTGACCAAAATGGGACATGAACCATAAATCTCCACTCCAGATTTGAATTTCTGAAACATCTTGCCCAAGTTTATTTGTGCCAAGATCTTATTTCATCTTCTCCTTGGAGTTTGTAGATTGTTTCATATCGGTCAAAATATGTTATGAGAAGCCTTCCATTTCTCTACAAAGGTGTTGCTGTATCATGTCAAGCTATTAATGTTTATAGGATTCATGAAATTTTAAGACTAAAATTTACTTGACATTTAATTTTAACTTTTCATAACCTAAGGTCAATGATGCAATTGGTAAAATCAAACAGACTGCAATGAGTCATAGTGCTTACATAGACCAAGGTCTTAGAACAGCCAGGGAAACACTCTTCCAAGAGGCAAGACCAGGTAACCATGTCTGTGCAGATCTACTTCATGTCAACACCATCCATCCTCATGTTTCATTATTTCCTACATTTTATTGAACTTTCAATGTGTGTTTGTTATCTGCTTGTTCTTAAGCTGTCTCTTTGTAATATAAGGCATGTTCAAATGAAACCTTCATAGTGGCCTTGTTACAAACATATGTAAAGTACATCAGCAGGTGCAGCAGAATTAAATAAAACAATTGTTCTGAAGCAAGTACTCACCAGGGTTCTTTAGAAAAAATCTTCATAGGCGTTTTGACACTCATCCAATTGCCTGATTAGATGGTGGATGCCACCTGAGAAATATGACTGTGGTTACTCATTGAACCATTTAGTCATCGAGGCCATGATGTCTGCATTGGAGTTGAGTCATGGTCCCTTTAAATATTTGTTAAAGGTTGAAACAAATGAAAGTCACATGGTAACAGATCAAGGCTGTAGGCAGGTTGTTGCAGAATTTCTCACCATTTCCTTGCTCATGCTTCCTACACAATGTGTAGATGAGATTTGTCATGCAACAAAATCTCACTAAGTGAAATCATGCCAGGTCTCTTACTCTTGATGGTTGTATGGCAGGTTGTTGCAGAATTTCTAACCATTTCCTTGCTCATGCCTCCCATACAATGTTCGCAACTTGTGGATGAGCTTTGTCATGCAACAAAATCTCACTAAGTGAAATCATGCCAGGTCTCTTACTCTTGATGGTTGTATGGCAGGTTGTTGCAGAATTTCTCACCATTTCCTTGCTCATGCTTCCTACACAATGTTCGCAACTTGTGGATGAGCTTTGTCATGCAACAAAATCCCACTAAGTGAAATCATGCCAGGTCTCTTACTCTTGATTGCTATATGCCTGGTTCAATGTGTCACTATACACTGCTTGTATTCAACATTGAATGGTCAATATCCTTTGGCTTATAGGAACTGAATCACCGCTCACTGATTGACCATGGATGGATTCTGTCTCACAATGACAATTTTTCCAACAGTCTGCAGCAAAGCCAATGAACACTACATGGAGAATGAACACATACACAATTGCACATTGGTTTATGCTTGTTACTTCAGAAGTGATATCATCATGCCTCCTCACTGGGCCTTGTTTTCTATTTAATAATTACTTTAGTTCTACCTTTGAGGATAACTTTTCTTGCACTTTATGACACAGATTAATATGCCACATGTGACAATGGGGGGATTTTCCAAAATGTCGTAAAAAAATATATAAAAATTCCTTGTTACTATTGCATGTTTTACTTTTCTGACAAGAAAAAAAAATATTTAATAATAATTTAATATACTGTTTATCGTTCTGTGAAGTTTCACCACTGACATATGTTCACTTCTTCTTTTCTTCCTCGTTTGTCTTTCAGCTTCGAGGGAAGATATCATTTGCAGTTTTTTTTCTTTTCCGTTTGCCCTGCTGCTGTTATGTTTCCTAGTGTTTCTAATATTCCGTTAATCTATCGTTTTCATGGTCGCCCCTTGGGTCTGGTGTTCTTGCAGTGTTATTTGAAGGCACGTACAGTTGTGTTTTGATCTTTCTGTTTATCACGTGGTGAAACCATTTGATCTGTTGTTTCTTTATAAATTCTATGGAATGGGTTATTCCTAGCTTTTTTCTCAGTTCTTCATTTCTGATCTTATCTCTCAGACTGTTTCTTGTTATTCGTCTAACACATTTCATCTTGGTGGTGGTTATTTTCCTTATTGTTCTTGCATCTAGAGTCTAGATCTGGCATTGGTAACACAATGTTGAGATTAAGATTGTATTGTAGAGTGTCCGTTTTGTCTCTACAGTTATTACCTTCTTGGACAATAGTGGTGATAGCTGTCTGATGATTTGACAAGCTTTGTTACATCTTGAGTCTATTTCTGCTGTTTGTGATTTGTCATATGTCACTAGACTTCTTAGGTATTCAAATTCTTCTGCTTGTTTTAATTGTCTGCCATCTATAGTTAAACAGTTATAAACAGTTATACTGTTTCTCTTTTGTGATATTCATGACTTCAGTTTTGTTGATGTTTATTTTCATATGGTATTTTTTGGCTTTGCTGTTGAATCTATTTAAGTGTTCTTATAGGTCTTCTATGCTTCAATATATTAGTGCTTGATCGTCTGTAAATAGAAGCTCGTTGATCGCCTCTGTCTCTGATGGGTTGACTAAGACAATTTTTTTTTTTTAAAAGAAGAAAAAAGTGGTATTGTAACAGCTTTATATGGTAATTAACAAAACAAAAGTCGATGTTTCGGCCAAATAGGCCTTCAGCTGGAACAACAAACAACAACACAAAAATGCATGTATAAGTATATGTACACAAATCCAACGTAATGGCAATAATATGCAAGATACTCAAAAAAGGAAATTAAAAAAAGGTCACTTCTCTGTGTTCCAGAGCGTGGTCAGCTTCCAAATGAACTAAAACAAGTGGGCGGGCCGACCAACTATATATCTCACTGACCAGGCAGTCAGGTGAGAAGATGGAAGGGTTCTAAAAATATGAGAAAGTAGATACAAGATATGCATAAACAGTGTATATCTAACTGTGTGTGTGCATAACAAACCGATGTGTAAAAAAAAGGATGTGTACATAACCATACATGCGTACAAGCATAAATCTGTATATATTACCACAATGCACACAAAAGAAAACTCGAAGGTGTCCAAATGCGCCAATACATATGCTGACAAATATAGGTTCGGTAGCGCATGGGGGTAAGAAATGTGTGTAGGTGTTCTATGTGTATGAGAGCGATATGTTCATGCCTTGGGGGGACAGCAAACCCAACCGGGTCATGAGGTGATTCTCAAGGGTTAACCAGCTGCGATTACTGGAGTGACACAAGACAATGCCAGTAACTTGCATGTCAGGTTTATCACTATGGCCAGGGGAGTTGAAATGGGCAGACACCGGGCTGCCAGTCTTTTGCTCAACATCATGAAGATGCTCACAAAATCTGTCGCTCAAATGTCGTCCAAACTCGCCCACATATGTCATCTGGCAATGCTTACATATTATGGCATAGATGATATTCCATGACACACAAGTAAACCCCTCCTTGATGTCGAACTGCCTATTAGGGAACAAGACGAATCTGTGCAAAGCACGTAGTCACAAGCTCTGCAAACTCAACGTGCAAAACTAAAAGTACCAAGGTGTTTGTGGTTTGAGTGGGGGAGGCAGCTCATGATAAGAATGTCTCTCAGGCTCCTGTCGCGTTTGAAAGCTACCAAAGGAGGATCACTGAAAAGTAGGCGGGTAGTGGGATCTGAGTGGAGAATGGAGCGGTAGCGGTTAAGGATCCTCACCGCAGCCAAGTTGTGAGGGTGGTAGGTGAAAGTAAATATAGTCCTGTCAGAGGAACGGCGGGCGGATGGGGTGAGTGCCACAGAACAGGAAATATCAAGAGCTCGTTAGAAGGATCGATGGGTTGACTAACTTGCATTGTGTAGTCCATGTATGTAATGAATAATAGTGGGGGAAGTATGCACCCCTGCCTTACTCCAGATCTAATTTTGAATTGTTCTTTGTAGCCTGCTGTAGTTCATTTAGGCTAAGAAAAGAAGTTTTAAATAAGTTACTATCAGTCGCGACAGTTGCCGTTAAAACTTCAGAGGATATATATAAACATGTTTATGAGAAAACTACACATTGCTGAGATTTTAAAACATCCGTAAAAATTGTGTAGGTCACAGTTCATTTACATTTAAAATGGTGTCTGCGACGTGCAGTTATATTTTTTAAAGCATTAATTCTTTTTTTTCCCCCAACAACACGGTATAGGGATCAACATCTAGATGAGAACATCAGATATTTAAAAAAAAAAAATAACTTAAAATCACGCTAAGTGGCATATAGGGAATATGGTGTTAGTGACCATAAATTTTACAGACCTTCTGTACATGATTTTTAGGGTAATGTGGTTGGTATTACGCCCGTGCCGCTTCACTTTCCCAGAAAAAAATCTGGTACCCATTAAAGGCTGGGTGAACTCGGAAGCCGTCGGTTGGGATCGAACCCTACCCCTTGTCCTTTGTAGTCCAGTTCACTAACCACTGAGCTATTGCGGCTCCCTTCAGATATCTAGGTCGGGTTAAATGTGTGCCTGCGCCAAAATTTCAGTTCAGCTGCTCTCTAAAAATGTCATAAATTATTACTAATCTATTTTATATGTAATAAAAGATAATATTTAAGAAAATAACATAAAATTGTCAAAAATATAATTAAAATCTGTTGTAAGTTCTTGTAGAAGATGTATTTTAAAGAACATTTAGAAACTATATTTTAGCAAAGTATAATGCTATTTGATCACTGTGCACCATGCTATAACAAGGGACAGAACTAAAAGTTTGGTAGCATTGCCCTGTGTCCTACATGTGTCTACTTGGAGCAGCTCATGCAGGTTTCATTTGAAACGCCTCATATTATCTTATTGTCTTTGAATGTTCTCTATTTAGTATGTTATCTTTGTATATGATATCTTCTCCCTGTCTCTGACCTCAGAGAAGCTAACACAAAAAGGTAGCTCTAAAAACATCAGAAAGAGACAATCAACATTTTTGGGGCACATCATGAGATGAGGAAGGTTGGAATACTTGGTTATAACTGGCAAAATACAGGGGAAGAGAGACGTGCAGATGACAAAGAAGATATTAGATAGCTTGGTATCATGACATGGAAAACAGTCAACAACAGAATTGATTTGATGCACTGTGGATAGAAGATTGCGGAAGGACATAATCACCCACGCTAACTGGTATGGCACGTGATGATGTTGTCTTTGATCCTTTTAATTTCTTTTATGTATATGTAATTTTTTTTTTAGTCTGATCTTTCTTTGTGTATTTGTTTTCTTCTTATCTTTGATCTTTCTTTGAGCATGTGTGTTACAGGGTTCTATGTTTCTTTCAATTTCTTGACTTATACAATAACACATTGGAATGATAATCTTGATAATCAGACTCAAACATGCTGAGATGTACTTGGACACATACAACTCCGTATTGTGGCAACAGGATTACAGCTGTCTTTATTCATCCAAATTCTACATTATTTTTGGTATGTTACAAATACTAGCATACTGGCGATATTGAAATATAGTAATGCTTGATCATTAGTAGTCTTTCATGACAATCTAATTAGGCAACTAATAGATTCCTGTAATTATACTAATAGTTTTTATCCATTTCTCTCAAAACTGTTTCTTAGTTATAACTGTGTACTCATCTGTAACCCGTGTGTTACCGGGGTCCTCATTATGAGGGAGGTAAAGAATAGTGACACTGTGACCTTCCAGGCATGTCGTAAGAGGCGACTAAGGAGTTGATTGATGGCTAGACAAGCTGTCATTGTAAAAAGTATTGTTATGGAAACAGTGCCATAGATTTTAGAGCAGTGATCTCTGCAATATGTGCCATTTTGGCACGCAAGGTTTCTGTTTTTGAGATTGTGGTTCTGCCATATGTGCCTCTTCGGCTTGAAAGGACAATAGATAGATAGACTCATCTGTAACTCTATGATTCATTTCACACAATCTCTTATGTTCTTTGGAGATTATATTTCTAACTCTAAGTTCTCACAGTTCTGTTAACTTCCTAACTCTCTATCTTAGATGGTCCAAAATCTTCAAGAACTATCTTAACTATCTACCACCTTATTCCTAATTCTCTGACTTAGTCTAATTCTACATCTGATTTGTTGTGTCCAAAGTCTTTGAGGCTTACTGTTAAATCTAACTAACTTCTAACTCCTAACCTTCTGTCTTGAGGCAGGTTTCTAAATTCTTTTACTAGAGTTTCTCTGGTGTTTCCCAAGGGCTTCATGGTAAAAAAAATGTGTCTGTCCCAAGTGTGTTCCCGTTTTTGTCTCTATATCAGCCACTCCCATCTGGCTGACAACTCTGGGAATCATGCCTATGGTCACTCTACCATTCGCCACGAACTAATCACTATCTCTGCAACTCTGCCTTACAATACTGCCACTAATCCTCATTTCTTGAGGAATCTTGATGACATCTGTCAATCACTCCTATTACATAGGCTGCTCGCAAAACAAAGCTGTACTGACAACACAGGCTCTCAGAAGTCCTTTGATCTCCACCACCACTGTACGTCAGAGAGAACTCTACATTTCCTATCGTTTGCTTGCTTACGTTCGCCCGATGGCTAAAGTATTCGTAGACTGTAGAATTTCTTTTTGTCATCTGTCCTTAAAAGGATGTTAATTGGACGTGTCTGCATTGTGTTGTGGTTTGCAGTATAACTGTGATATTTGCGCCTTTCAACCCAACACATCCGACTTCAGCACGACATTTTTGAGTACCGGGTTGTCTTCCCTCTTCGATCCCTGCTCACTTGACCAGACTAGACAGGTTAGTCTGTTACTGGAGGCACCGTGGAGAGGTGGAGCAGGGTCTGGATGGTTTTGGTTCACCTATCCTGGCGCCAGCCATCAGCTATGGGTCACTGACAACTTCCAGCTCTGGTGCTGGGAGGTGCGCCTTCGTTTGATATCAAAGAATATCTATCTATCTATTGACCTTTCGAGCCGTAACCGGCCCATAGGGCTTAGACCAATTTACTCCTTCTTTTATCTAAATTTTTATTCAAACAGTTTTCAATTCTTTTAAAGATATTTTATCAAATTTCGCCATTTGTCTCTGTTCTGTGCAAGCAGCTCTATCTCATTGAGGGAAGAATATCTACTTCACTCAAATTCCATGCATCCGTCCTACACCAAACACCTATTTGTTCCACAGAACTATGCTATACTCTGTTGTCTACATAACATCCTCTGGTTAGGGACGACCTCTGTCAAAAGTGCCGACCTCTGTCAAAAGTGCAGACATTCAGTCTGCCTAGCAATCTCTTGCTATCTCTCTCCACTTAAAATCTCCACTGGGTATTATAACTTCTTACATCTCACTGTTCTGAGTCCGGGCAACGAATCTACGATTGCTAACTTGATCTCCTTTGTTATTCTTCTGGTTTGTTCACATACAACTTATTCTTTCCCTACTCCTCCATCTTATTCTTCTGTTATTCTTCTGTCATATTATTCTTTTATTCTTCTGTCATATTCTTCTTTTATTCTTCCATCATATTCTCACACAATAACATATGTTATTTTCTTATTATCTTTTATCTTTTTTTTTTGTATATATGTTATTTCTTTTGTCTTTGACTTGTGTGTATATGTTATTTTCTTCTTCCTGCCATTAATATTCCTCTTTATGCATGTTACCTTGATTTTGTTATCAGTATTACAGTTTATGTACACTACAATCTGCAAATAGATAATAAAAAAAAAAAACCTCAGTAATGAAAAAGAAAAGATAAATGCAAGAATGTTGACATTTTCTACAGGATCTGCCAAGTTTCTGATCATCTTAGTGGCTGAAGGTCTCACACAAAATCAGGGAACTTTTGACGAGGTAATAGCAACGATTGACAGTGGCGTTACCATCATTCTGGTTGGTGTTGGCGAAGGGTAAGGTCCTTCCATCCTCATTACTTTTCTAATTCTTTGTTTCTTTTTACATTTATTAAAAGTTTTATTTGTTGTGTTTTGTG